>JBAIZL010000002.1:136471239-136498739 GCA_036971475.1 Prosapia bicincta | reverse complement strand
TAGCAATTCTAAGACTTGCTATACGAGAACTGTTACGGCCAGTTAGGTTTAGACAATTTCCTAAATGAGGTGCAAATCTAGATGCTGAAATGGGCCTGTTGCAAATTGGGCAACAACATTCTTGAGATTTTTTAACAGACTGTTGACCAAAAATATCTGATTCATTACTGTCTACAATTGCAAAAGCTTTCATCTCTTCTTCTGTAGCTTGTAATTGGAAATCTCCGTAACGATTAAATCGATGAATATCAAACACTTCTCCCAGAATTGCGTCATCAAGCAAATTCTCACAAATAAAAATACTAGCTGCTTCTACATTTTCTGGAGATGACATCATACGTACAAATGCTTCTTTCAAATTTGAAACTGAAACATTAGGACCTGGAGTATAAAAAACATTAGCCATGATTACTGACCTGGAAGAAAAAAAATAATAAATACTATGTTGCTGGGAGTAATGGTGTACATTTTAATACATACATGTTACAATATAAAATGTATTACCAATTTATTTCAAATCAGTATAACAATACAATTTTTGAAAAATACAAAAAAGGGCTTGTTAAATAGAGTAAACTTATCTCATTTCGCTTATTTTCATCAATTTCTGAAATGAAATAAATGAATTTATATAGAAAATAATAAGTATTTACAACTAATTTTTTAAAACACCTGAATAGAGTATTAGAATATTTAATTAATCTACTTAAATCTGGCAGATGCTTTATTTACTTCTTATTTACAAATTACACTTTTGTTATTACTTGCGACCAGACATTTGTTAACTAAAAGTTGTTAATTGTTAACTTAAACTTGGAGGAAACGTTTTCGTCTTACGAGTGTAAGTTTTTCCTCCAAGTGTAAGTTAACAATTAACAACTTTTAGTTAACAAATGTCTGGTTGCAAGTAATAACAAAAGCGTAATTTGTAATTTACAACCAGCTCGTCATGAACAGCAACAAGACTTCTTATTTATTTGTGGCATAGATTAAACACCAGTTCTTAGATAATAATAGAAATTGAGTTACATTTTCATTGCTCTCATATACAGTCACAATTCAAGGAGTTATTGTTACATTTCTATGAAGGAAAGCAATTAGGAATGAGAGGTGGTGGAAAGCTTTAACACTTAAGGATTTTAAGATTTTCCAGACTTAATGATAAAGTGCTACACTTAAGAGGGGATGAATAGTACACTTTATTTTCATCTTACATTTGAGCTATTAAGATATTTATATTTATATGAATATTTACTACATGATAATCAGTAAATATTTTAAATTACATCTATTTGAAAGTATAAAAAAAAGTTATTATTATAAAAGATATCTGCCAATTTTCATTATTCTCTCATTTAATATCATTTTCATAAATAATGTACAGTGTAATCCATTTTCGAAGATGTCTTCCATTATAAACTCAAACTATCGCCAGTCCTCTTATAAGTGAAATTGTTATTAATATTAACATTGTTTATATATTTTTAAGTCCCATTTTATATTCTCTGTAATGATTGGAGTAGACTTTCTAGGCAATTGTCAGTACTCAGAGCTATAATGAGCAATTCATGTTACTATTAACAGGTTTATTCATTTCCAATTCTCGTATTATTGTAAACTAATTAAATCTTATTAGTTTGAAATACAAAGGTACACCAGTCAAATCAACTACAAAATTAGGCATGTTTGTTTATTAATCAGATAAGAACACTACTGTACATTAATTGTGATTCCTAAAATGTAATACTTTTGCTTGAATATTGTAAATTCTTGCCATACTATTAAATTATTTCGTATAAACTTGAACATTTGGGGAAATATTATTACGGTATAGTAGCACTTACTTCGTTTAATGAGGACAGTTGTTTCGAGAGATTTATCCTGGTTTAACTCATCTAAGTTGACAATGTCAACTCAGACATCGTATTAAGTGTCATATATTAATATATTATATGTTTAACCTTCAAACACACGCGCCGGGGTGTAAAGCACCCCACACCATTCTTTTCTCTCTGAGGTGACTACAAAAAATTTTTGTTCTCGCTCTCCTCCTAGGTAGTTGTTTTTCACTTCTCCCTCCACACTGTCACTCATGGTCAACCCGTTGTGGCCTACCAGTCATTGTGTTTACATCGTTGTTTTAACTGCGGGGTGAATTCAACCCCGCGCGTGTGTTCTCGTCCAAAAATTTTTGTTGGTACATTTTTAAGTTATTGTTTTATAATTAGTATATTTTTTTAGTGTGAGTCTTTTCTTGGTGTTTAACATATTTATTTATCTTTTTTGTTGTAATTTTGTCTTTTTGTCATTAAAAAAAATTAAAATTCTGGGTCAAGAACTTTCAAAACCCCATATTGCATCAAGAACCTTACTGCCAGGACTAACTTTGCATATAAAAACAGGTGTGAAACACATAAGTGGTGTTGAGGAAACTCGAGAAAAAAAAATAAAAGGAGGTTCTGGACAATTCGAAGTTTGCCCATGGCAAAAAGACCGGAAGACAACCACTTCATGCTGCAACTGCAACAAATTACTTTGTAGGGAACATTCCTTTATATACTGTGAAGAATGTGCACCTGAATAAAAAATACATTTTGAAAATATTAATTAAAACAAATATCTTTACTTTTAAAAAATTGTTTTGACTTTTTAATTTGGACTGAACTAATGATTACTTCTAAACCAATACTTCTGTACACAGTTATAAATTTAGCTGATTTTTTTTCACCTAATAAAATGTGTATATTTTTTGAAATATTTTATTCCAATGTAAAACGTTATTTACTAATGCTTACTTGACTAAATATGAAGTAAATTGCATAGTAATAAGTATTATTTTTCATTATGACGAGTAATTTTAAATTTTGAGTGTGGCAAATTTTGACGATTTTCAAGCTGAATTTACATAATTTTTTTTCAAATAAACATATTGTTGTATTTATGTTGTCTAACTTTTTGAAATGTTTTCTAAAGAATCTAGCCATTACAACTTACTAAAATGTATGAATAAATGTCTAATTTTAATTTTTAAAAAAAAGATACAATTTATAAAGTCAATTTACGTGCATTTAGCCTATAGTACTACAAAAAAAATCTACAAGTGATACACCCATACAAATTCTATACAACGTTTTATAAACAACAACATTCACACACACAATTTTATAAAGATGAAAATTTAGTGATAATTAACTTTTTTTTAGATAAGAAATAGGGTGGAAAATACCCCGCGCGTGTGTTTATGTCCGAGTAGTTGGCGCGTGTGATTGAAGGTTAAGAGTAAATTAGTATCTTAAATTTAAATTGAATAATATAATATTGAGTATGGATCCACTTACAGTAAGATAATTTTTTTTATTGAGCATTGTGACCATAAAACTCTTTTTCTAACTGCCTCTATTCAAAATAGTAACAAATTGTTTGTTAGAACACTTGCTTATAAAAAAAAAAAAAAACTATAGTGTTCATAACATATGGTGACTGGTTGCTGAACTCAATTTTAGCATCAGTAACTTCTTGAATTTAGGAAAATTAAAACTATTAGTAATATATTTTCATTTGTTGATTCCATCTTCGCGTGAGCTACTAGTAATCACTTACACTTTAAAAAAATGTTTTAACTTGCCTATAGTAGAACTTACTTTGCTTGTTGAGGACGGCCGTTTCGGGAGATGTGTCCCTTTGTCAACTCAGACCGTAACTGATCTCAAGGTTTACGTAGGTTAGGGTGGGGGTGGGATATTTTGGTGGTGTGGGTGTATTTTGTGTGTATTAGGAGTTATGATGTCAAAAAGTGCGTGTGAGTTGTAATGTAATTGTGTATTGAGTATGTGTGTAGGGTGTAAATTCTTCATAAACAACACAGAAATAACCAACGCTACACAACCGAACAATACGAAATATATAGGCACTTCAAACTACAAATATATAGGCACTTTTTGACATCATAACTCCTAATACACACAAAATACACCCACACCACCAAAATATCCCACCCCACCCTAACCTACGTAAACCTTGAGATCAGTTACGGTCTTGAGTTGACAAAGGGACACATCCCCCGAAACGGCCGTCCTCAACAAGCAAAGTAAGTGCTACTATAGGCAAGTTGAAACATTTTTTTAAAGTGTAAGTAATATATTTTATTATTTATAAGCATTTATTTCCCGTTCCCACGTAATTAATTTCAGAACAAAAAATTATATTGGGAAATGCAGAAAGTCATCAGGAAAATTTAACATTTTTGAAAAAGCAATTTTCAATTCTCCAAGGCACACGGAAAACATTACAAAGTCAATGTTTTGGTATTATTTTTTGAAATAGTAATTTGCAAAATGCCTCAAAATTATTTTAAACTTTCTGTTTTATTTCTAACTTTTGCCTAAAAACTATAAAGCTTACCATGCAAAGCAATGAAAAATTGAAGGGTTGAAGTTGTATTTTTTCAAAATTTTTAATTTTTCTGAGTCAAGTTTAATTACAATTTAAGTACAAAAATTTTGCCAAAATGATGATTTAGTAACGTTTTATGTTTGCCGTGGAGGGGGGGAATTGCTATTTTCTAAAATATTTAATTTTTGGGGTGTAAGCAGAGGTTTTTATAATTTTTTTCGTATTTCTCAAGAATTTTTGCAGCGCCCTGTATAATTGTTTTTGCTAAAATTGATTACGTGGTAATAGGAAAGGTATACCTATTTATTTTATATTTTAAAAAGACAGTAGTTTGGCTCATAAAATAAAATTTATATATATATAAACAATTTTTATAGTTTTGAGTTTGAGTATTAATACATAGAGGTTATGTTTGTATTTTTAACCATTATAGTTTGGGCCATTAAACACATGCAAAAAACACAAAATAATCGAAGATGATGGACTGTTTTCAAGTATTAAAAAATAATTTTAAAAGATGCTTAATTTTTGGGGTGTGAGCAGAAGTTTTTATAATTTTTTTCGTATTTATGATGAATTTTTGCATCACCATGTATAATTGTTTTTGCTAACATTTATTACATGGGGATGGGAAGAATACACCTATTTATTTTATATTTAAAAAAAGACACTTAGCTGGCTCATAAAATAATACATGCCATGAAATTGTAGCATAAAATAGTGAAGAAATCTTTAGTTTTGAGTTTGTGTGTTGATACATAGAGATTATGTTTGTATTTTTAACCACTATGGTTTGGGCCATTAAACAGATGCAAAAACAAATAAAATAATTGAAGATGATGGACTGTTTTTAAGTATTACAACATAATTTTAAAAGATGCAATATAGGGTTGGGTTTACTGGCAGTTTTTTATTCGATGGCAAGGTTTTTGAGGTTATGCAAGACAAAATATTAAATCTAATGATTATAAACTGTTGTGATTTGATAGAGATATTTTTAAATTCTTATTTTAAATAGTCTCAATCCCTGTTATTTTTAAAACTACAAATTTAATAAAACTGTCCCTGTAAAACAGAAAGATAATAGTCCAGATTTTATATTATTATATTCAATACTACCGTGGATCTTCCGCTTGAGTTGGGTGATAAATTAAAACAATTTTAAATAAACTGTTTAATTTAATTTGGTTAGTGGTTATTATCAAAATCTATTTGCCACCATTATTCATGTTAGTATATTGATTAGTGCTGGTATTTTTTAAAAGAATATTACCCTCAAAAACCAAATCAAAGTTTACACTAACAAACAGAGAAAAACATGTTTACTAAAATCAATAAGACGATCAGGCAATGACTTTCGGATTTTTAGATAAGTTAAGAGAAAATATTAAAATCAGTACAAAAACTGAATAAAAATATGGGATTTTGCAACACAAAATTGTTATTACAGGTAATATAATTTGGTATAGGCATAAATTGGCATACAATTTGGATTTCATTTCTATTTAAAGCAGCTGATATATTTTAATCACTGTTTATGTTTAATGGCGTTTACAATCAAGTTTTACATGTAGTTTTTACAATAGCATACGTGAAAACTAAAAAAATCTGAAAGATCCCGGTTTCATATGTTTTATTTATAACAGCTTTTCTAAAGTGGAATATTTCGCGATTAGAGTAACATTAAATTTCTACAAAATATTTTTGTTTCACTTACTTCTAGTTGGAAAGTCAATTGATACTAAAGACAATTTAAGGATATTTAAAGAACATAAATCACATTACAGACAAATGACCTTTTGGGTTTGGCAGCATACAGAGCATATAATTTATATATATATATATATATATATATATATATATATATATATATATATGAAGTTAATATATTACAATTGTAAATACTAATATCCACCTCTAAGTGCAATAATTTTACCTTGTGTGGTGAGGCACCTTTCAGTCACTTAACCATTGTCGAATTACTCTGTGATTCACACAGTGATTTGACAATGGTCAAGTGACCGAAATGTGCCTCATCACACAAGGTAAAATTATTGCACTTAGTGGTGGATAAAGGTATTTACAATAGTAATATATTAACTTCGTAATGTCAGTGCAACGGAAAAATAATAGACAACGTAAAATATCAATATATATATATATATATATAAATTTTTTTTTAAACTTCCAACTCCTGAGTTATTATCACAAATAAATATGTCTGAACTATTTACTAGTATTTTCCGTCATTTGAGATGAAGTAGTTTTAACAGCTACTACTTTTAAGGCCAATGAGCTCTTGTGAATAGTCAATAAATTGATTTTATAGTTATTAGTATTATTTCTATACTATATGATCACTTTTTTTATTTCTCTGTTATCAGTTGTTTTAAATATTTCAGATTATATAGACAAAATGAAGGAGATCCTTAATGATGACAATTACAAAGTTGTTAAGAACCGACCACCTACTTGGAAAAGACTACCAGGCGGATTATTAAACAGACTCCTATCGATGAGGAAACTCAATCCAGGATAATTCCTCGGGAAAAGTCTAGTAGATGTCCTAAGTTATATGGTTTACCTAAAATCCATAAACCGGGCACTCCTATGAGACCTATAGTGAGTGCTATTAATTCACCTCTTCAGAAACTGGAGAAATATTTGGCTAAACTTATGCAGCCATTGGTTTAGAAGACTGATTCCTATATCAAGAACTCTGAACATTTTGTCCAAGTGCTTCAGGGAATCCAAGTTGAAGAAAGTGACATAATGGTTAGCTTGGATGTCAAGTCATCGTTCCCCAGAGCGTTCCCATTGATGAAGTGCTTCAGAGGATGATTATTTTTGAAGAGCTCCCTCTGCATGTCTTGGATCTGGCTAGGCACTGTCTCCAAAACACTTACTTTTTGTTTAATGAACAGTTTTACAGGCAACTTGATGGTGCCCCTATAAGATCTTCACTTTCTCCAGCTGTAGCCATTATTTTTATGACATTCTTTGAGCAAGATGCCCTGAATGATGCTTTTCTCAGGCCTAAAGCTTGGTTTCGTTATGTGGATGACGCCTTTATGATTTGGCAACATTGTGGCACAGAACTTGATAAGTTCCTTACGTACCTCAACTCTCGCCAATCCAGGATATTTTTCACTTTGGAACTGAAGAGTGATGGCTGTTTGCCGTTTCTGAACGTCTTGGTTAGGAAGGGTCAGAATGGTTTTGTTCACTATTTGGTCTACAGAAAACCGACTCATACCAATAGATATCTTAACGCTGAGTCACATCACCATCCATCTCAGATCCAGGCTGTCGCTGACACGCTCTTCTCTCGGTCTCACAAGTTAACAGACATCGATTCGAGGGACCAGGTACTTATTACTATGAGAGAGGTGCTTAGAAGCAATGGCTATAAGGAATATGAAATTAATAAAGCGTTACATCGCCAAAGTGTCCTTCCTGTTGACGTGGACGAAAAAGAGACTGAGAAAGCTGGTACTGTAATTCTGCCCTTTATTAAAAGTAGCACTGATAGGATTGGCAGACTCTTTAGGAGGCATGGTTTACGTTCTGTTTACAAACCCTACATCACCATCGACAAAGTTGTTGGTAACGCCAAAGATAAGATCTTCTTGGAAAACCATGGTGTTTACAGCGTTTCCTGTGGAGTTTGTAAAAAATCATACATTGGCCAAACGAACAGACGTATCTCAGCTAGGCTTGAGGAGCACAAACCGGGCCTTAAAAACAAGCAGAAAACGTCGGCTATGTACAGGCACCACTGCGATACAGGGCATACTATTGATTTCCAATCTTGCCGACAGATTGCTCAAGTGGAAAACTACAGGACTAGAATTATTCGTGAGGCTATCAAAATAGAGAAGCGAGAGAGTCTTAACAAACACGATGATACTTTGAATTTGCCCGCAGTCTGGAAGTGTGTCATCGATAGATTTTATCGGCAGAAAGGTGAACAAAGGCAAGGGAATGTGAGTAATTGTTTGGATCAGGTGTGTGTGGATTGACGTCTATGTGTTTATTGACGTCAATGGGAGTGGCTTCATTCCTCTATATATAGGAGCCGAGTTATCTGCGCTCTTCACTCGCTCTTCTACTGTTGTTGGGTTCACCTCGTCAATGCTAGATGAGATTCTAGTGAAACGTCGGAACTGCGAATTTATGGACTGTAGAATGAACGGATGTACTCCAGATAGTAACTATTCATCATATTTTTCCATCCGTGAAGGAATACGTATTAGCATTATAAATCACTATGGGGAGACTATATTGCGTAATATCAAGCAATATGAGAAGCTGCGTTTGAAGAAGTCTACTCTCATCTGTGACCTTCGTTTTCTGATCCGTTGTCGTAACAACAACGTCCTGCCTACTTTTACTAAGTTGTCGCATCACACCAAGACTAGAAGAACAGAAAACATTCTTCAGAATGCCAGTATAGCTCTACTTAGAGAACAAATCTATCGCACTAGGAAGAACCTTGCTATCACTGAAAGGGAACTTTTCACTTTGCACATTGACCTTAGCAATGTTGTTCATCGTATTTTGTGGGATCGTATCGATACTCTAGTGGCTTGGAGATCAGAAACCAATATAAGTCTGAAAACTGAGAAACAGGTGAAAAAGTTTATTAGCCTTACTGCTTAAACTTCTCAAATTCATCGTCAGATTCTGGATCCTGACTTGGTTGTGAAGAACATTTCTAGCTACAGCCTCAGTGATGCTGAAATCTCTGTCTTGTGTAAAGGGTTTAACTTTGCCATTGCTCCTACCAGGCTTCCTTTGGAAGAAATAATATCTGAGGTTGAAACATCTATCGCCTACATAGATAAAACTGAAGCTGAAGAAATTCATCAGGAGGTTGCTAGTATTTTACGTACTAGCAGAATTCCTAAACCTAATCTCAGCCCTGGAGAAAAGAGAGCCCTTTTCAAACTGAAAAATAATGGAGACATTACTATACTGCCAGCTGATAAGGGTAACGCTACTGTTGTTTTAAATACTTCAGATTATATAGACAAGATGAAGGAGATCCTTAATGATGACAATTACAAAGTTGTTAAGAACGATCCGACCACCTATTTGGAAAAGACTACCAGGCGGATTATTAAACAGACTCCTATCGATGAGGAAACTCAATCCAGGATAATGCCTCGGGAAAAGTCTAGTAGATGTCCAAAGTTATATGGTCTACCTAAAATCCATAAACCGGGCACTCCTATGAGACCTATAGTGAGTGCTATTAATTCACCTCTTCAGAAACTGGAGAAATATTTGGCTAAACTTATGCAGCCATTGGTTCAGAAGGCTGATTCCTATATCAAGAACTTTGAACATTTTGTCCAAGTGCTTCAGGGAATCCAAGTTGAAGAAAGTGACATAATGGTTAGCTTGGATGTCAAGTCATTGTTCCCCAGCGTTCCCATTGATGAAGTACTTCAGAGGATGTCTATTTTTGAAGAGCTCCCTCCGCATGTCTTGGATCTGGCTAGGCACTGTCTAAAAAACACTTACTTTTTGTTTAATGAACAGTTTTACAGGCTACTTGATGGTGCCTCTATGGGATCTTCACTTTCTCCAGCTGTAGCCATTATTTTTATGACGTTCTTTGAGCAAGATGCCCTGAATGATGCTTTTCTCATTCCTAAAGCTTGGTTTTGTTATGTGGATGACGCCTTTATGATTTGGCAACATTGTGGCACAGAACTTGATAAGTTCCTTACGTACCTCAACTCTCGTCAATCCAGGATATTTTTCACTTTGGAACTGGAGAGTGATGGCTGTTTGCCGTTTCTGGACGTCTTGGTTAGGAAGGGTCAGAATGGTTTTGTTCACTATTTGGTCTACAGAAAACCGACTCATACCAATAGATATCTCAACGCTGAGTCACATCACCACCCATCTCAGATCCAGGCTGTCGCTGACACGCTCTTCTCTCGGTCTCACAAGTTAACAGACATCGATTCGAGGGACCAGGTACTTATTACTATGAGAGAGGTGCTTAGAAGCAATGGCTATAAGGAATATGAAATTAATAAAGCGTTACATCGCCAAAGTGTCCTTCCTGTTGACGTGGACGAAAAAGAGACTGAGAAAGCTGGTACTGTAATTCTGTCCTTTATTAAAGGTACCACTGATAGGATTGGCAGACTCTTTAGGAGGCATGATTTACGTTCTGTTTACAAACCCTACATCACCATCGACAAGGTTGTTGGTAACGCCAAAGATAAGATCTTCTTGGAAAACCATGGTGTTTACAGCGTTTCCTGTGGAGTTTGTAAAAAATCATACATTGGCCAAACGAACAGACGTATCTCAGCTAGGCTTGAGGAGCACAAACCGGGCCTTAAAAACAAGCAGAAAACGTCGGCTCTGTACAGGCACCACTGCGATACAGGGCATACTATTGATTTCCAATCTTGCCGACAGATTGCTCAAGTGGAAAACTACAGGACTAGAATTATTCGTGAGGCTATCAAAATAGAGAAGCGAGAGAGTCTTAACAAACGTGATGATACTTTGAATTTGCCCGCAGTCTGGAAGTGTGTCATCGATAGATTTTATCGGCAGAAAGGTGAACAAAGGCAAGTGAATGTGAGTAATTGTTTGAATCAGGTGTGTGTGGATTGACGTCTATGTGTTTATTGACGTCAATGGGCGTGGCTTCATTCCTCTATATATAGGAGCCGAGTTATCTGCGCTCTTCACTCGCTCTTCTACTGTTGTTGGGTTCACCTCGTCAATGCTAGATGAGATTCTAGCGAAACGTCGGAACTTCGAATTTATGGACTGCAGAATGAACGGATGTACTCCAGATAGTAACTATTCATCATATATATATATATATGACATTTAAGAACTAGCTTAATTTGTAACTAAATTTAAACTACTTAACTAAGTGAATACGTAATTGCTTACTTGCTGACACGTTTCAAAACATTTGTTACTTTTACAGAGCTTCGTAAAAGGAATGAACATTTTGAAACGCGTCAGCAAGTAAGCAATTACGTACTCACTTAGTTAAGTAGTTTAAATTTAGTTTAGTCAGTGAATTCAAGATGATTACATCAAGAAACTTTAATTTATAAGTGGAATTTTTTTTTTAATTTTCCATTTTAAAAATATGGCATTAGAAACTATATACAGTATATAGTTTTTTCTTTTTCATATATAAATTATTTTTCTAGAAATGTAAGTTTAAATGTATAAACAAATATTCTAAATAGTGGCGAAGTTTTAATTCAAACTGAAAAGGGAATGTTTACAAATTCGAACTGCACGATATTCTTCATAATTATTCAGCATTTACTTAGCAAAATTTACATCCATCACATCCTGCTCATGGTTTCGGCTTCATCTACATTAAAATGAGCTTCATACCTAATTTCAAGATGTAATATTTTCCTGCCTCTGGGAGGTACAATTGTTCTTGCATGGTTTTAAGGAAGGTCTGAACCTACAATTTTGTCATGTGTGTTTGACTCTACCTCAAACTGAAAACCATCACTTCGGAAACAATGAATAATTACTACTTTTGGTTCACTTATCAAAAAAACCACTACTTACTGATATTTTTCAGCAGCCTACTGGTTTTTTTGCCAAGTGATGAAAAGTAGTAATTTATATAAAAAACCTCAATTACAACACAAATACTGCAAGTTTTAAAAATGAATAATTGTTTTTTCGTAGCTTAATTTTATTCCTGTATTGTTTATCATATGTGTTGGATCTAGTAAGCTGATTGTTTAAATCTTTTGACATTGGTTAACTCAATACTTTTAAAACAATCGATTAATTAATTTAAAACCTCAATCCTAAATTAAAAAATACTAAGTTACTGTATATAATTTTTTAGTATTTCAAGTGCTATAGGGTATGTGTATATTTTGTTAATTTTTAATGTAAAAACATTAATTTTTTTTCTAAAATTTAAGTAACAACTTATGTTAAGAAACTTACATAGCTGTTCAAATTTTGAAAAATACCATCAGATACTTCATCTTTTAGTTATAGTTCAAGTATACTTGTATTGAATGACTGAGAAAAAAACCTTGTTCTTGAAAGGTTTTCTATCTTGATGCTAATAATCGAAATTTTCATTGTCAATGCCTTATTAGGGTTCAGTGGAATTATAAACTCTTTCCAATGTGTTATCACTAATGAATTTCTCTACTGTAATTTTATGAATTACATTTCCAGTTTTTTAGAGAAAATATCACTGACATTTTAACTGTAGCAGTGTCTTTTTGATCCTCTTCATTTCATTCTGTTGTTGCACTAATAAACATAGCTTTAGAAAAATAGTGACACATTGTTTAGTTACTAAAATAATTTTTCAGTACTTTAGATAATACAAAAATGTATTTCCAGAGATAAACAATATTAGCATGGACAGTATAACTATAATCTGCTGTGGTCACAGTTTAAGATTACAGTTTTATTACTTCTTTGTTCATTGGTTGCATAATCAAAGTTGTATTTGGTGAAAAAAATACAACTTTTATGCTATGTAATACAGAATTAATCTAGTCACATCAAGGACATAGTTTGCAGGTATCAATAAACAGTATAATTTGTTTGTTTGTTCTGTAACCTGTTTATCAGGATTTTTCTCACCAATCTGTAATAATTTCAACAATCATTCTTTCTCTTTTGTTAAATCTGTAATCTAGTTAAGAGATTCATCTTCTTGTAAACAGTGCAGAGTTTTACTTTTGCCAATAATTAAAAATTTTAGTCATTAAGATCTTAACATGTTTACAGCAACTAACACCATAATTTATTCTCTGTTTACCACCAAAAGCAAGGACCATTTTTAAAAATTAATGTTTTTTGGGTAACACTTGTAAACCTGTCTTATCTGTGTTGCTTATGTCTTTTCACAAATATTTTTTCAAAATCGGTCTTATCATAATCAGTTTCCATGCTTCACAATCACTTACACTATCACTTACAATTTTTCCATAAATTACTTTTTCAATCACTCACTGCTTTTTTGTCAAATTTTATAACCACACATTGCTGCCATGAAAATCCTTATGCCATAACACAGATGCAAATTTCAAGTATTCTTCTTTAATTACTGTTCCAGATAAAGGAAGATGTTTTCTACACATCACTGTCATTCATTTTAAGATGGCTTTATCAATATCTTTGTAGGTGCAACTTTTAAATTTTTTTCATATTACATTATTTTTTTGGGACTGATCTAATATCAAGTACTGAATTTTAAAAAATGTTACCAATGGAAATGCTCCAAATTTTAAGGCTATATCTTTTTTTAAAATCCAACAAAATTTAAACATAAAGAAAAAAATTGTAAGGATTCCAATAAATGTATTTTTATAACTTGAGATTTAGATATTAAAAGAATAAAAACTATATTATATAGCACAAATTTTGTGCTAGCAAAAAAAAACACTGCATTGTATTTTAAGGCAGTAACAATCTTTAGATTGATTGTAGAAAACATTGACAGTTCCTGCCTTTACCTGAATCTCCCTAGAAGAATCACCTGCTTTAGTGCAACAGCAAGGATAGGGAATCTGGTGACTCACCGTTTTACCTACACCGTTTTACTTACACCGTTTTAACTTGATGGACATTTCCACCTGTCTTGTGGAGAGGAAGAAGAAACTGTGGAACACATCTTGCTCTTTTGTCACATTCCTATACCAACCAGGGATATACTCAGAGGAAAGAGCAATGAAGCTTACATCATCCTAAAAAGCCGCTCATACTGGACACCAACAGAGGCAGTGTACATAGGACATCGGGCTATCAGCTGCACTATATAGCTGGATGCCTGCTAGAAGAAGTAAGTAAGTAAGGTAAGTAACAATCTTAAGGTATTTTTGTCTTAACTGATTTAATTACAAACCCCAACCAAGCTAGTCCAACTAAAAATACTGTAGTTTATTCTTTTTCATTTCTGAGAATTTCACTATTATGAGTTACTAGAGATGCTAGTTAATGAATTTGAAAGATTGTATCTATGAAAAGAATTGTAATGTTAAGAACTGATTTTTATAACTTAAAAAAATAGGCTTAACTAAGTTCAAGGGTTGAAATCAAATTTTTAGGCAATAAACTCAACAACCCAACCCAAAAAATCCAACTCATCAAACCCACAACACTACCACTCAGATCATCCTAAACTCATAATCTAACCAACACATTTAGTAAATATAATTACAAAATAGCTTACTCCACACACAACACCCTCAACAAACAATTAAACCCAACATCATAAACAAATAATTTACAATACTGTTTAGATATAAACAATTTCGCTGATCCTGTACTTTGTGGCTTAGTTTCTGTATAAGCCAAACAAATGGCTGCAATATGCCATTTTACACTCATTACCTAGAACAAGTAAAATCACTCAAAAACAAAACACTCTAATCAAACATGTTATCTACAAACTGCAACTACACAAACATAACATCAAACTCACAAATTGTCTATAAAAAGAATCAAAATGGCCAACACCTCACAATCGAAATATACAAACATTTTAAATTACACTTAACTCACATACTCAATATCCAATTACACTATAATTCACATACACTTATTTTACATTTCCAAAGAACCTTCCACAGGTAGTATGGCCAACAGGGAAACAGAACATTTCAATAGGAACAATTTCTGACGGACACTTATAAAATCACTCCTAGAATCTGTTATCTCTTAGTTCTCTATTATGTACACTGACACTTATAAAATCACTCCTAGAATCTGTTATCTCTTAGTTCTCTATTATGTACCCAGTTGTTTGGAATAAGGTAAACGGAATGTCATTTATATGCCTTTTTGTTAGAGTTGCTTGATGTAATCATCTTGAATTCACTGATTAAACTATAATTAAAAAGTACTTAACTGAGTGGATACGTAATGGCTTACTTGTTGATATGTTTCAAAACTTTCGTTCCTTTTACGAAGCTAATTCAGTTTTAGTAGAGGGTGAGCTTCGTAAAAGGAACAAAAGTTTTAAAACCCGTCAGCAAGTAAGTCATTACGTATTCACTTAGTTAAATACTTTTTAATTATACTATTTGTTAGATCTTAATATTATTTCTACCTATAGCAAGTTCAAATCACATCTTAGAAAATGTTTTATAGCACAAAAGTCATTGGTTATAGCAAAAATACAGCACAGGGGACCTGTTGAGTAAGAAACAAGGAAAAATATAACACCAATCTAATTTATGTAACATTAAAACTGTCTACCACAGAGATTATTTGAAATAAAAAATTGTATTTCCAATCTGGGAATGAAAGTATACAATCTTAGCATTTCAATGGTGTACATTTTATTGCATTTACTAAACGGTACAGTATCTTATAATTTTTTTAAACTTGACAGTAACCCAATTGAGTTGCTTGTAGATGGTGACAACAAAACTGAATTGATCTTGATTCTTCAAACTTAAAAACTCACTTACAAACATCATTGTAGTGAACAATTTGTAACTCTTGCAGAAATACAGTTAAGAACATTAGTTTTTACCTAAAATTATGTCTGCCGAATGAATGCCCTGCAACTCATGTATCAGCTTCTGTAGATGGGCAGCTATTTATAAGCCATTTACAGCCTCATTTTGTCAACACTATTTGAATAGTTGGTACAACATGGTCTATTTGGCAGAGGTATAACACTCCTATCAATTAAACAGATCTCCTAATGGAATTTTTTATGGGGTAGCTCTTGTGACACCCTGATTAGGTACTTAAAAACATATATCAATAGTATTTATTATCTGATTCCCATTAATGATATTGTTCATACATTTACTAACACTATTTTGAATATCAAATTACAACAACAGCAATAATAATAATTCTAATCCTGTAAATTGGTTAAATATGCATTTCTTGTGGTATTTCAAACATAACAAAACGAGATATTGCACAAGGAATATTTCCAGGAGTTTTGAAAATCATTGAAAATTGTTTAATCACCATAAAACGAAACACGTTATTTAATAAACTGAAAGTATTGGTTTTATTGCATATTTTCTTTGAAATCATTGCAATATATTTAAAATTATGCAAATTGTTTTTGAAAGTAGATACGCAATGTTATAAATATTCTCTATTGTGATAGGGTTTAAATGCATGTCAGAGGTTAAATATTCATTTAAGTACAGCGTGTTCATTGTTTTGTGTTTCACCCTAGAAAGAGGTAAGACAAAACAAAATTATTAAGTACTACATGTTGGTATATAGGTTAATGTGTATAAGTGTATTCTAGTAGCTCAAGTCAAAGATGGAAACAATTAATGTAGATAAAGTAAGTCATACTACTGTAAGAAATTTTAGCATGATATATATATATATATATATATATATATATATATATATATATATATATTCTTGATATTTAACGTTATCCATTGTTTTTCCGTTGCACTGACTTTATGAAGTTAATATATTACTATTGTAAGTAATTTTATCCACCATTAAGTGCAATAATTTTACCTTGAGTGATGAGGCACCTTTCGGTCACTTGACCATTGTCCAAAGTGACAATGGTCAAGTGACCGAAAGGTGCTCAAGGTAAAATTATTGCTTTTAATGGTGGATAAAATTACTTACAATAGTAATATATTAACTTCATATATATATATATATATATATATATATATATATATATATATATATATATATATATATATATATATATATAATATTTTCAAGTCAATGTTATGTTAATACTATGTATAAAAACAATTATTAAGTTTAAAATTTTTAAAATTTGTAATTTTGTTATCCGTAATGAGGTTTTTGAAAAGTGTATTAAAATAGTTCAAGTTTGTTGTGAAATTGTAGTAAGTGGTTTTCAATCATTTAGTTACATCATATCATTATTAAACTCTTCTTTATCCATATTTTTAATGAAAAACTGCAGAGATAAAATTATTGATAATCTAAACCCCAAATCCCCTAATCTATTGATTTTCCCAAAATCTACGCTATTGGCAATCTTAAAATCTGCGTAGTTTAAATTTGATTAAAGTCCATGGAATAAAATTAATTAAAAAGTTTACCGACAAAGATCTCTTTATTCAGATATTGTATACATTCAGTAGTATGAGAAATATAACTATAATTATAAATGTAACTACTTTACTATACCAATTATTATTAATTATCTTTTAATTCAAACTATTAAATACATTTTAACTATTTGATATTTTTAAATTTCAAAACAAACATCATAGCCAGGGTTAAGCTGACATGCATATTCAATCTATCAAATGGCAAGTTTAATGCCATATTGTCCTCTTTATGTGAAATAAGCTGGTCACCATTGTCTTCATCACGGCAAGTAATGGAACATAATTTTTAAGAACAATCTTTTAGACGAACAACAGTTTTTCTTTTACTATTGACTAGTTCTCATCAATTGTTCCTCTTTACATAAACACCTAACAAACGAAAAATGATAGCTTATTTTCTTGATATATATTTTCCTGTTTAAATATTTACATTTAGCAAAATTTTAATGACAGCTCTAGATTTACTCATGGAATGTTTTATAAATTGTATTTTAAAACAAAATTTGTTATTTTCTGTTAGCACATGTAAATTATTAATGTAGAGATATCATTTCAATTATTTCAACCTAACTTTTAAAACAGTGAATCATGAGCTGTCATTAAAGGTAAGGGATCTTCTATTATTTTTGATTTATTGATTTTTGCTCTTTTTATCAAAAATTTAAGTGGTTCATGCATGATTTTATGTTTCAATGCTTCAATTTAATAAATTTGCCGAACAGCAAAATCAACAACTTATGTATAATTTTTGCTTTTTGTAGTTTTTAATATAATGTTAGTTGGTACTTTGTATAAAGCTGACAAGTACTTTTGTAGTATTGTTCAGTACTTAGTACTTTTCTTTAACCCCAGTAAAGAAGAATTTCATGTCAAGTTAGTAACTATGAACATGTGAGCTATATATTTTTTTTTAAATTCTACCATTCTATCTAAAATAAAATAAATCCATCTATATAACACATCTATATCCACAAAACGTTTTATAAGCGGATTATAGAAAAGGGTAATATCAACTTGTCTAAGCACTGTGTTACATGAAATCCATCTTCGTGACTGTTGTAAAGAAACAAGAACTACTACTTTTTCTTTTATGTCAATTATGCTCCCATTTCATTTTTTTCGTACATTATAATATTGTAATATTTATCTATTGCTTAGGGCATTTATATCTTTGTCTTTCTTCAGAAATTATTTCTTTTCATCGTTTTCTTTCATATCCAACTTTATTTTTAACAATTTTACATATACAATAAAAATCACAATTTGGATATCTACCACTAAAAAAGTTATGTTATTGGATAACTAACTATTCCAGAAATAACTAGATTTAAATAATTTTGTGTGATACTTTTTTTTTAAACTTATATAAAATATAAAATAATTTCTTCTAAACTCATACAGTTTACTTACCACATACAGACTTGTAACGCCAGACAGATTGTTCTTACAATTTTAAATAATAAATTTTAATAAATACTATATAAATGTAAAGTATTTAACAAAACATTAATTTAAATAATTATGAAATTTGAAACAAAAAAAACATAAAGGATAAGCAATAGAGAATAGTAAAAACTGTTGAGAGTATTAGTCATTGAGATAATTTGCACATATAAAACTTTTAGAGTGCAATGAAATTGTTGGTGGCTATTCTTGACAATTATTTTGTTGAGCGTCCCAAGTTTTTAGGTTTGAATTTTACATTTATTTAAATTAACTTTTTGATAACTATATTTTAATTATATCATTAAAATTCACCATTTTAAATTTTAAAAACAATAGACGGAAGGTTATACATTTATAGGATGTAATTAAACTGAATAAAGGGGGCAAAATTATTTTATAGGTTTGTGTAAGTTTTAAAGATGTATTATTGCTTTTTTAAATATAAATAATTATGTTCATATTATTTGATCTACTAGTTTTATACTAAAACACTTAAACATATTTTGATGTGTTACATTTGCCTTTAGTATCACTTATTTTTATCATTATTGAGGAAGGCCATTTTGGGAGATGTATCTCATTGTTGAATCAGACTATAACTGACGTTTAGGTTGTTTTAGGTTAGGGTGGAGGTAGAGTAGGGTAGGATAGAGATATTAGGTGAATTTTCAGAGAGTTTTAAAGGGTATAATGTCAGAAACTGTGTTAGTTTTATTGTAATTAGGTGTGTAGTTTATGTGTTGAGTGTAGTTTGAAATGTTTGTATATTTCATACTGTATGGTTGTGTGGCATCTGTTATTTTTGTTTTGTTTGTATATAATTTGTAGGTTTGGTGTTATTTTTTTGAAGTTGTAGTTTGTGTGTATTGGGTGTTTGGCAAAGTTTGATCAAGTGTTTGTGTTTGTGAATCCTTTTATGTTTTCTTGTGTATGGTATCATGTGTAAAATGATCTTCCTGTTTGGCCTATGTAGAAATCGAGGCAAGTTAATCTATATATGATAGCAGAGTTGTAAATGTCTTTGTTTATGATATTAGTTTTAAATTGTTGTTGAATATGTTGTTTGTAGAGTAGGAAAATTTGCAATTACACTGACAAAATGTGTTGGTTAGATTATAAGGTTTGGATGATCTGTATGGTAGTGTTATGTATTTTATAGGTTTTTGGGGTTAGGCTATTGAGTTTAAATGTTTTTAATAATTAATTATGTTTAAATAAGGCCATGGTGTTGTTGTAAGTAGCTGGTGTGTGTTTCTTAGGTTTGTGGTATATGTTAAATTTACATGTTTGTTTGTGTGTATGTTTAATTATTAGGTAAAAGAAATTAAAAAAGTTCTTATTTTTTTGTTTCGATAGTGTATGGAATTGAGATGTTTTAAAAATATATGTATTTGGCATTTATTTTCTTGTGAATTTTTCTGCTATGATGCTATGGGAAATGCTATAGGTAGGTCATCTTTTTGGGTATAGAAAGTGTCATTCCTTTGATACGTCACGTCTCCACAAAATGACATAATTTACAATGAAATTTTCTATATCCAAAAAGATGGCCTACCTATGGGATTACCATAGCATCTTAGCGGAAATATTCATACACCATATTGAACAAAACCACATTAACAGATCTATAAATAATCAGGGAACATCATATATCGGTATAGGTACGTTGACATAATTATCACAATTTACAAGGGAAATAAATACTGATTTCACATATTTTTTTAATATTTCAATTCCATACGTCCAAAACAAACATGCACTATCGAAACTAGTGTTGTGCTGTACTTGTGGCTGTGGTGTGTGTGTGTGTATGTGTGTGTTCGTGTGAAGGAATGTATAGTAGTAGTGAGTATTGTCAGTGGTGTAATGTTAGACTGGGGTACTACATGGGATGTAAAACTCATCTTAGTAGGTGCAGCTAGTTTGTACCCTCTGGAGGACTCAAGTTCAAAGTATCTACCTTATAGTTAGGTTAGTTTAAAATTAATTATAAAATTTGTACTAAATAACATACAAGAAATCAAATTCATAAAAGTGTGTTATAAAATACTCATTGTATTAAATACAACTTATTTGTTTTACAGATGGCTCAAGAAAGTATTTCAAACGAAGAATCCCGTTTAGGTATTCCTCAGTTCTATGCAGGAAAAAACATACTGATCACAGGAGTTACAGGTTTTATGGGCAAAGTCCTTCTTGAGAAGCTCCTGCGATCATGTCCAGAAGTTGG
Organism: Prosapia bicincta; assembly: GCA_036971475.1. Lineage (NCBI taxonomy): Eukaryota > Metazoa > Arthropoda > Insecta > Hemiptera > Cercopidae > Prosapia > Prosapia bicincta. Next base: position 136,477,589 of record JBAIZL010000002.1, on the reverse strand, counting down.
TAAGATCTATATGATTATTCGGGAAAAGAAAGGAAAAAATGCACATGACAGATTGAAAGAAATAACAGATTTACCAGTAAGTTTCTCATACAATATAAATTTATGCAGTATAACGCCGATTAACCGGACTAATTGGGACCAGAGGCATTCCGGATAGCAAATTTTCTGGATAACCAATCATGTGGTTATTTTATAGAGAAAAACATGTACAGACACCCCTATTTTTTTTTCAGAAGCAACTTTATTGAGCATAGGACATAGAATACATATGTACCATATTTTAGATGTAAAATGAAGAAACTTAGCAACAATAAGAAAAAAATTTAACAAAACTAACGAGGAAATTTAACAAAAATTATCACTGATTTTTTTAAACAAAATTCGACTGCCTTTTCTTTGCAGCTAGGTCACGTATTCTCCTCAACAAAAGTAATTGGGTTGAACTGCTTTTGTCGAAATCATTATTGTCACTCGTTCCTTGTTTACTTTGTAGCCAAGAGCTGACCTTTTTCATTTTGAAGCAAGAGACTTAGGATGGAAAAGTAATTCAAGCCAGCCTTGTCTGCATTGTAAACATTATCCAGAGTGTAGTTCTCATTCATCAAAAATTCTGCAAAATTTTTTTTAAATTCGTCATCACTAAAAAGATGTTCTCCTTTAATATCCAATGAACAAATACTATGACGAGATTGGAAATTTTTTAACCAACCCGTACTTGCTTTGAAATCGGTAGAGCTCCCCAATTTTTCATTCAACTGAAGGAATTTTTCACATAATAGATCCAGAAATATGCTCTCCTTGACTTTTCTTCTGAACAAACCAAACGTACACAGATTTCTCTAAATTTTTATATTTTGCAGATTTCATAACTTTTCTCTTTTTTGAAACTTCTTCACTGTCCAACTCTGACAAAAAATTTAAAATTTCATTCATTCAGCTTTTTAAGTAATAAATTGTAAATTTTCCAACCTTGTTTGTGTTGGGTAAAGATGGAACATTTTTTTTTTTATCGAATCGCTTTTTGATCTCAACTTTCTGATTAATTGAGAGAATATTACAGTTATTTTGGTTTACCCACCTGTACTCAAAGATGGAGTAGAAGTCATTTTCACAGCCACTCGTAACATAAAGAACACAAAAATTAAAAGACGTGCATAATACAGTAGCTGCATATGACTGACGGACTGATGTGAATTACTAGCTAGAAGCATAACCCCCAACAGCACTCTCTACAACCCTAGCAGTCTCAACTTGTATCGTTAATTCTGAGAGAAATTTAGCATGCACGTGTGCAGACAACGTTTCCTAGAAAATGTAAAATACAACTTTGGTTGGTTTGATTTGTTTTCCCTACGAATTTCTCGTACAACACCTGCCGCTTTTTTCACAATGAACATTATGATTACAGAATTTATCGTTGTTTAAAATCATGTTGCCAAAGTAATACAATCTCCTTATATATTTGTGTATTCAGTAAAATCATGTTTAAAATATTTTTTCTTCTCCTTTGGTGTTCCGGATTATTGGCGTTTCAGATAATCAGCGTCTGGTTAATCAGCGTTTCACTGTATCTATAAATGCAACTCAACACTTTAGCTTTATGGAAATAAACCTGGCACAATTTAACACAGCTATTTGGTATATTTATTTTATTCAGTAAAATTCTTATACTATAAATGTTTAAAATGTATCTCTTGTGAAATGATTTTATATTTTTTTGTTTTGTAATTTTAGTTAAAAAGCATTTCTTTGTGTCTGGGCTATTAAATGTGAGTTTTAGGAAAGAACATAAAATTACTTTGACGTTGAGAGATTTAGGGTTTGCATGATCATACTATTTATCATGATCATAGAGATTATCAAATGATATTATATTACCTATTTATAATATGAAAAACCAAAGTAAATATAACACATTTTTTTGCCCATGAAACGCAATAGCACAATCTTGCACTTAATTTTCTCTGTTTTAGGAATGTGTCTCCTGTCAGATCCTTCACTTCTAAAACACTCTCCTTGAATATCATAATTGTCAATATGATAATCTTTATTAATTAAGGTGAAAGGACCATAGTTTTATCTTACTCCCAGTACTAAGGGAGCATAATATTCCTTCTTTAGTTTACTGTTATGCAATTTGTACTTCTTCATGCATGGGGCTCTTATAGATCGACACCTCTCTATTGCCATACAAAAGTTTTTACTTCAAGTCTGTTAAAATGCCCATGTAAATAGTAATACTTCATTGTATCCCAGAAAACATGAGTTTTATATAACAACTTGAAGCAACTGTGGCGTAAATGTTTATATTAAATAAAACAACCCTTTACCACAAATTCAACAATTTTTATTTTAACCTTATGTACATTTCGATTACAAAGTAATCATCTTCAGAGGTATTTTACAAATGACTAACTTACAGCTAAACCTATGCGTATTTATAAGCAACGGGAACTCCTTGGCCACGCCCCCTACACTATCCGACCAATCATGTTGCGAGTAACAACTAGGTCTGGTCCAACAGAAGGAGTTACCGTTACATTATTTTTGAATTTTTTACACTAATTATTAAATTTACACATTTAACAAATAAAACTATAACTATCTCTTAATTAATAAATACAATTGAGAATTCGGGATAGGCCCTTTGTCAGAATTTAATAATTTATTAGTTTCATATTTAAATATTTCTTAATAAAAATATTTCTTAATATCCACAAATGTTAATTCAATACTTAATTTACAATTATATCACTATTTACTTAAAAAACTAAAATTACAAATTACAAATTTCAAAAGGCGTAAGGTGGCGCATGGATTTTTACTCTGAGATATTAGTAACACGAGGTGTGGCACCGGCACGAATTTCCCGTGCTGTTTTACAAATCATTGTCCAATAGAAACTAAATAACAACTTGTAAAATGAGTGAGGTGTTATTGCTCCTAGAAGGGGTCTTGTGAATTATACATTATTTGGTGAATGCCGGTCGTGTGCTACAAATAATAATTTTCAAATTGTTGAAAATTACTATTAAAATAATTTTTAGTAACACAAAGAAAAACTGCATCATGCCACCTCTGACTGGTTGAATGAATAATAATGAACCTGACTAGTGAGACAGATATAAAGGAAGATATTACCTTTTCTCATAATTTACAAAAATCCTAAGTTAATTTACATCATTTAGTGAATAGTAACATATTTTAAAGGAAAACTACTCATTTGTTTATTTATATTTTAAATTAAATGAAAATCATAAAAAACCATTTCAGTTAATTTTATGGTTTTGATAGAAGACAAGAGTTGAAATTAAACTTTGTGAGCATCAAACTAAGATTTAGCGGCACTGATCATTGATTTCTTAACTCATTTCTCTTCAGAGAAAGGTTTTTTTAAAAATCTTTAACATATAAATGTTGTAAAAAGAAATCATGACTTGTAGTTTATACAATAGATTTTGATTTTTTACTTAAAATCAAAACAAACAAAAAACCCCTGGTTTATTAAGTTTTATAATCATTTAAAGGGAAATTTACTATATAATAATTTATAATATACATTCTCCTTTGTACTTTTATTAATCTTGCTGCAACGTTAACTTATCTTATACCTGCATAACACTGTTTATAAATTTTTTCAGTTATTCGATGTATTAAAATTAAAACCAGGTTGGAATGATGTTGAGAAAAAGTGTGTGACACTCAATGGAGATATTTCAGAATTAAATATTGGTCTGTCAGAAGAAGACTATCAAACCATTGTTGATAATGTGTCTATTGTATTCCATGTGGCAGCAAGTGTCAGATTCGATGAACCTTTGCCTGAAGCAATAAAAATGAATACTCGAGGAACCAGAGAAGTTGTTGAACTTTGTTTGAAAATGAAATCTATTAAAGTAAGAAATTATAGTTACTAGTGATGTCAAATTAGTTATATTTATATTAACTGTTAGTAAAAGGTTTCAAACAATTTAAAGGTTATTACTGCATTTTATTTTATTATTAGTTTTTAATTATATGTAATTAATGGTATTACTTCTATCCATTTGTTACTAATTTTGCGTTTTTGATGTAGATTTATTTACCGAAGTATTTCCGTTTCTTCATGAATCACTCTGTGCATATATTAATAATTGTTTATATTTATAATAATTTATGTATATATATATATATATATATATATATATGTGTATATAATATATATATATATATATATATATATATATATATATATATATATATATATTATATATTATATATATAATCTTGCTGAAGATATGTTTTAGGCCTATAGCTTACATTATTGTAATTTTCATTCCTGATGATGTTGGTACTGTTTGCCAACGAAAAGCTTTGGATATAAAATAATAAATATTCTTGTATTTGAATAACCTGTGTTGTTTTAAAATATATATATATATATATATATATATATATATATATATATGATGAATAGTTACTATCTGGAGTACATCCGTTCATTCTGCTGTCCATAAGTTCGCAGTTCCGACGTTTCGCTAGAATCTCATCCAGCATTGACGAGGTGAACTCAACAACAGTAGAAAAGCGAGTGAAGAGCGCAGATAACTCGATTCTATTTATAGGAGCCTATAAATTTTACTTTGAAAATTTTAATTATGTTTCATATTTGTTGTTATATAATAATATGTATTTGGATTTGTATATTAATTTATTTATTTGTAAATAATATAAGAACACTCTTTAACCATTACTGTTTAAAAGTTGTATGTGTTACATATTCAACACACAGTTTTGATCCAATAATGATTCTGTTTTTTTATAAAAAAAAAGTAACTCAAATAACTTATCTTCCGCAATGTATATATATATATATATATATATATATATATATATATATATATATATATATATATATATATATATATATATATATACAGTGAAACTTGTTTAAGCCGGAATCCATTGGGACGGGCATTTTTTTCCGTCTAAGACAGGTTTTCGCCTTATACAGTAGTAGTGTACTTTATGATGGTAATACCATCACAAAACGTTTGCCGAGTCTATTTTTAGCGTTGGGGTGAGGGTAGGCCATGGGGATTTCTAGCTATAAGACTATTATTTCTAGTGATCAGCTGTATGGCGCTGTACCAACACCACATAGATAACAGACAATTAATTGTCATCGTGTCTACATTTGTTCTAATACAGTATTTAATTTAATTATTTATTTCCGATTAAGTACTGACTGTTTATTTCCTACAGAAATAACACTTCAACATATAAAGCAAGTGTATTTAAATCACAAGAGAACTATCACATTTTAACGTCTAAATAAACGTCATTCAACAGTAATATCGGTTATCTTGATTGCCTAATGACACCCGTAGCCTGTGCCCTGTGACGTCACATCTCGCAAACCTTGTTTTCTTGGTGGTGTTGGTTATGCACACTACAGAAAATGTTAAAACCTACATTACATAATAAAAAATCTTACCTTTTAATGCAGCATCCTTTTATCCTTCTCCACAAAACATTTTTAATAGAAAACTAAAAAACTAAAACACATATACTAAAAAATTTAGTATACTTGTCAACAAAATTTATGAATTAATGATGCAATTTATTAAAAACTATAATTTTCCTCTTACTGTATTTAGGCTAAATACTGTACATAGTAGGCTTACGTAAAAATAAAAGAAAATCAATTAGGCTTGAAAAAATCTAGCATTGACTTTTGTTTTAAAAGGTTAGTTTTAGTTGCTTGTGTTTCAGTTATTGTTTTTAGTTGTAACAAATGGTGACGCATATCCGGGCTGTTAATACGTACTGCGAAATCTTCTAACTAAAAAATTTTCATTAAAGCCTCACCAAATGTTTTTATTTTGTTTTCTATGACTGGTCCGTCTTCAATTTCTTCTTTTTCTTCTATTTGCGCATGTTTTTGCCTTTTAGAATGAAGCGGTCTCTTGCCTTTCAATATGTCAATCAATATGACATCAATATGTCTGGCCGTAGATGTTTGTTAACCATTCATTGCGTTATCTTAAAGGAAACGAGTGCTGACACATAGCCTATCGTAAATTATGGATGCTTGTATACCATTGCGTTATCTTGTGCATACCAGCAATCCTTAACGTTGTTACAGAGTTCTCAGAAATAAATACGATCCGTTACAATTAAGCAGACCTATCTGTGAATTGTGTTATGGTAAAAAAATATAATATAAACTGTATTTTATCTAAACGGAAGTCATTGTAACTTTATATTTTACAGAATGTACATGATCAGATTTTCCGGCTCATGCAGAACTAAGACGTAGTAAATACGTATCACTTATCCCGCTTCCGTGTTAGACAGTTTCCGGCTTA
>JBAIZL010000002.1:134893739-135076239 GCA_036971475.1 Prosapia bicincta | reverse complement strand
GGATCTTATAATTAATGTACATGGATTTTTTAGTTAAAGTTTTGTGTTACTTTTGTAATTTATAACGTAAAAACATAAAATTTATTTTAATAATTACCAGTATATGTTACTTTATTTTTTTCCAGATAACGTTTGAAGGTTTACGTTTAGAAGAGCCTTTCTCAGTACTGGAAGATAAGCGTTGCATAGACTACTTGGTTATACATAATGGGGCTACTCGATTAAAACCTAAGTTCGACCCTTATTGTGGATCACTCACAACTCCTTTCTCTATTCTTTCTCAGTTAAACTCTTTATGGATTGAATTTCATTCTAATGAAGATGAGCAGAAATCAGGATTTCAGATACGAATGACTTCGGTTGCAAAAGGTTTTTATTTCACCAGTATTTTTACTTCATGCTTACACATTTGCGATTTGTAATAAGATAAAATATTTTCCTATTCGCATAATTTGTATTGTAAGAGATTTTTAATGAACATTCGCTGTTCATATTTGAGTAGTTATGGTTGGCTGCTAGAGACAGTTAATAGATTATGACAGACTATATAGACTCTTACAGTTTTTTCTGTTTATAAAACTGTTTCCTTTCAGTTAACAGTTAACCCTTAACTAACATCATGTTAAAACATTACTTAACAAACACCATACATCTGACAGACACCATTATGTATTTTGGAATTAGTAATCATTAAACACTTTTAAAAACATATTTTAATGACATAATCTTAATATATTAGTGCGTTTTACAAAGTGATGCTTAAAATCCATTAAAAATAATTTAATATTACTAACAAAAAAATTTTCTTTACCGGAAAATTGTTTTTTCTTTAAAATATTTATTTTGTAATCTAAACACCGTAATTTGTGATAATGTAAAGCTATTTCAATGTCGTAGAGACCAGCATTTCATCAACGCACATCTTTGGATCAGGAGAATACAGGAGTAGGGAGTTCTCAGAAAATTTATTAAATATTTTGGAAACTGCAGCTCTAGGGTCCTCATCTTTCCTTCCCTCACGATCAACAGGATTGTCAAATCGTAATGCCAACAATAAAAATAAAAATCTATTTCTGGACATTGTACAACGAAATATGTCTCGACCTGTTCCATCAGTACAATAAAAACTGTCAATTCACTCGTTGCTAGATTTGAAAATAGCCGTATATATCAAAAGTCCGATGAAACCTTTCAACTCTATCATATAAAAATCAGATGAATAAGATTGAGGTTTTGAAAAATTACTCCTGATCAAAGTAATCTTTTTGTTTGTCCACATAATAATTTCATTCAAAATGTCATTAGAAAACAAAAGTCCCCACACGTCCTCAACAGTAGGGTTAGTTCCCAATTTTTTTGCAGGAGCTTTTAGACCTGGTAACTGCACAATTATATTATGCCTTCTTGTTCTAACATTTAGAGGCTGGTGCACTTTATTCCATTTAAATTGTGTTCTGTTACGTATTTTTTTTCCATAGAAAAAACCATCTTCTAGAAGCGGGGGTTCAATACTAGAAGAATCTATCACACCTGGATGCTCGTTAGACGACTCTTGGTACACATCATCATTTTCTTCGCCCTCCTGTTCTGATTCGGAATCGTGTTCGCTATCATATTGATAATCTGGATCTCTATCGCTGTCGTATGGATCAGGTTCTGAAGGTCCTTCCAAAACATCATACACCAAATTCTCAAGATCGTTATTGAACCCATCACTATTCACAGTTACTAAGTTCATAACTGGTCTTCCATGTGATGGACCAGGTTTATCAGGGTTTTGATAATCCATATTTATTAAAAAAGAAACGTAAAGAAGCACACACTTACACTAAAAACACTATATACAAAGTTTGGAATGAACGAATAATGTTACTTAACAGACACGATACGTCTGAGAGACGGGAGAATGGGACGCACTGCACTAAAATGGCTTTGGAAAAGGCAAACGCAGACAAAAACAAACAGGACCTTCACTACACAAACTATACCACTCACCTGAAAGGTAGACGGGTTGGGGACGCACAAAAAATTCGTAGGCGGAAGATACACGGGTTTTTAAATTCGCGACCGTCTCTGAGACGTATGGTGTCAGTTAAGGGTTAACAAACTTTCCCATGCTAGACGAGGATTGAAACTTTATTAGTAATGTTGTTTTAGTTATTTAATAACTTTTGTATATATGTTATCAACAGTAAAATTTATACAATTGTAAAATAAATTTTGAAGTTTCATCACAGGGCATGTACGAGGTCTGTTAAAAAAATACGCGAACTGTTTGAACTTTGCGGCTCAAGCTAGTTTCAGGAGAATCTGCTTGGTGTTGCTAGGTTTGTATAAATCAGCTGATTAAAACGCGGTATTTCAGTCGCAGATATCTTCATTTGTTGATGAGTTACACATAGTTTAGTAAAGAGTGTTTTTTTCGTTTGTCGGATTGTAAAATAGACAGCCTGAAGGAGCAACGAGTTGCTGTGAAATTTTGTGTAAAACTAGGGAAATCTGCAACAGAAACATTTGCCATGCTTAACACAGCCTACGGCGATGTTGCCATGAAGCGTACTGCATGTTTCAAGTAGCATGAACGTTTCAAGGGTACCCAACAGTCGATTGATGATGATGAGCGTCCTGGACGTCCTTCAACGTCAACTGATGACCCACAAATTGACAAAATCAACACCCTGGTACGCGAAAATCGATGTCTGACCATTAGAGAGCTTTTTGAAGAGTGTGGGATATCAGTTGGATCTTTTACGAGATTTTGACCGAAAAATCGAAGATGCACTGCGTCGCTGCGAAATTTGTGCCACGCCTGATGACCGACGACCAAAAAGCCAATCGCGTCCGGGATTGTCGGGAACAGCTTGATCATTCAAATGAAGATGAGAACTTTTTATCAAGAATTATAACTGGTGATGAATCATGGGTGTATGGTTACGACATTGAAACGAAGGTTCAATCACCCCAATGGGTGAATCAAACGTCCCCAAGACCCAAAAAAGCTCGCCAAGTTTGGTCGAATGTGAAGGTGATGCTGACAGTTTTTTTTTATGCTAAGGTTGTTGTTCACTATGAGTACCTCCCTGAAGGCTCTGCAGTCAACCAGATTACCGACATTGAAGTACTGAAACATTTATCCTTTTTAAGAAAAGTAGATACCTAATGACTCCAAACATTTTGATTTCCTATCTTTCAGAACCATATTAATATTACTAATTACAGTTTAATTATCAAATATTATAGATAAGATCAAAAATCATTGGCATACTGATTGTGGCAGTCTTGAGTCATGTCTGGCTTAAGCAGCTGGTGGTTGCTTGACCGTTGCTTCCAAAGGTGCAGAACTTTTTTCTGGTATTGCCACCATTCCAGAAACCCCCAGTAGAGCTTACTGGGTTCAGATTTATCTCAACTTTTGCCAAATGAGATCAACTGAATAAATTCTTAGAATGATTGCCAAATGTTTGCCTATTATATAAGCATGGGCGCCCATACAAACGGGCAGGGGGTCCACGGACCCCTAGTTCCCAGAAAAATACAAATTAAAATTATTAAGACTTTCGTACAAATATTTCTTTTTTATTTTCAGCTGATGTGGAAGAACTATATTTTAATTATAATAAATTTTCACAGTATTAACAATATAAATAGTATATTTATGCGATTCTGCTATATTAACACCTAGACTGAACGAAGTAGGTTTTAAAGTCAGAAACTATCGAATATCCATATTATGTGATTATGTGGACCAGTTAATGGTTGCGTCAATTAAAGGAAAACAGTTAAACAGGACACGACTAATATCCTAGACGCTGACACAGCGAGCCAGCTATCTCAATGATAAGGAAAACGTGACAGGAAGGACAACCTAGGCCCTTCCGACTGATGCTGCATTTCTTCTCTGTTGCATGTCATCTGCATGCAAGTAGGAAGCAGGGAGATTATATATTGACTATAGTGTACGGTACCGTGTTACAATTTACAAAATTGATAAATTATTAGCCTAATTGGTAAATGAAAACAATTTCTAATAACGAAACATAACAAACGTCAAGAATCAGTTTCAAAAGAATTCCTATGTATATTAATACGATACATAGATATTAGGTATATTTCTTTTCTGTTAAGTTAAACAAAACATACCATTTTGTCCACATATTATTTTAATAGTTTATTATATGTTATAGCCTATGTTACATTACCTTTAATTGAATTGTAGAAATTGACGTTTTAATTTGATTTATCTTTAATATTAGTCCAAGAAACAAAGCTTAAAAAAGGAAAAAACTTCGCAAATTTTTCAGAAAAGACCGATTTGCATACAAATTTGGGATTAAGTTCAACTTACCCTCTACTTCAAAATCTATATATATCGACGGGCGCTTTTTATTTTTTAAGCGTGAAAACTACCCCTTATTGTCAAAATCTATAAAAAAGCGTAAAAAGAGTGAAATTTGGTTCAGGTGAATTAAAAATAATGATTGTCTGATACTCTAATTGTAATTGTTAAATATTTTTACCATCTAAAAATAAATTAATCGATACAGAAAAGCCTGTAAAAATTAGAAGTTTCGAATTTTCTAAAGTGCCTTAAAACTCACAATTTTAACCCTAATTTTTCAAAATTTCCCCGGACCCCCTTCTCATGGAGGCAATCCCATTACCCCAGGTATCAGATTTTGTCTCCCCTTATAAAATTATACATGGGCGCCAATGCATATAAGTATTGGCAGTTTCCTCCTTATATTGGAAGCCACATGAATATTTAAATGAGGGACCTACAAGGTTTTATAATATATGTGTCTGTGGACTACAAATAGTGTCAAGACAACCCCACAACACTTTTTATCAGTGTGTTTAGATTTTTGTATCAATATAATTATGTTCTAATATTACAGTTAATAGTTACTAGTTGATTTTGTATTCAAATTTGGTGAATATTGGCTTGAATATTTTCCAAATTTCAAACTCAAATTCCCGGTATTTTCTTAGTGAAACACACCAGCTCATATAATTTGACCAGAAAATTTGACCAAAAGCCCCTACAAAAAAGTACTTTTAAAACATAAAAAGTACTTTTAAAACTTCGTTTGATAATAATTAAAATCTAAATGCCATCAACCTTTCTAACAAAAAAAAAATCCAGTATTCGGGTACCTTATTTAGTTCTAACCTACATTGAATGTGTTAAAGAAACTACATTTTCATAAAATGAAATAAAAAGTAAAAGGTATTTTAGATTTGGACATTTTAAAACTTTTTATATTGATTATAGATATTTTTAAAAAAATATTAATAAATAAATAAGGTACTTGTTGTAATCATCTTGAGTTCATTGATTAAACTATAGTTAAATAATACTTAACCAAGTGAAGTTTCGATTATTTCGAAATGTGTCAGCAAGTAAGCCCTTACGTATTCACTTAGTTAAGTATTACTGTACTTAATAATAGTTAAATAAATAAGTTTAATAATTATTCTTCAACTTTCTGCAAAAAATTTTTTTTTTAACATTAATAGATTTAACAGCAAAAAATTTTGAGACAAACTTGATGTCTCACTCGATATGATGAACATGAGGCAATTGGCAACTGCCTGTCATCAACTGCTTAACAAAAGGAATAGCATTAATTGTAGATACTATTGTCTCCCACAGTCAATGTGTCAATTTTTGACCTCTGTAAAATGTTCTCAATACACTTTTTTATTTATAATAATCATAGGTTCAGTACAAAAAGATGTTTTTAAATTCAATCCTATTATTATAGTATATATATATATATATATATATATATATATATATATATATATATATATATTCTTGATATTTAACGTTATCCATTGTTTTTCCGTTGCACTGACTTTATGAAGTTAATATATTACTATGTAAGTAATTTTGTAAAATTACTTACATAGTAATATATTAACTTCATATATATATATATATATATATATATATATATATATATATATATAAGGTTGATAAATTACTATTGTAAATACTTTTATCCACCACTAAGTGCAATAATTTTACCTTGTTGTGATGAGGCACCTTTCGCTCACTTGACCATTGTCGAATCACTGGAGACAAATCTCACGAGAAAAATAATCAGTGATTCGACAATGGTCAAGTGAGCGAAAGGTGCCTCATTACAACAAGGTAAAATTATTGCACTTAGTGGTGGATAAAAGTATTTACAATAGTAATTTATCAACTTCATAAAGTCAGTGCAACGGAAAAATAATGAACAACGTAAAATATATATATATATATATAAATATCGCAATATGTATTCTTGTGTATTAATAAAGAACTAAGTCAAAATACAAATACAAGAATTATAATTGAATTTACAATTCATAATATATATATATATATATATATATATATATTATCTACATAACATCATCAGAGTTATTTAATTTACTGCTTTATTTGTTATAAGATTAATTTTCAAATAATAAATCAAAGTTCAGATATATGTATGTACGTATGTATTTCTGTATGTGTTCAGTACTAATTTAAAATTTTTTGTCTTGAAGTAATGTTAGCGAGCATGCGTTGCTTGCATAGAAATTTCTACCCCAAAACTTCTCTGTTCTATTCCTATACAAAGTATACTCCGCTCACTTTTTTATAACTGAAGACAGCTAGTTTCAGTTTTAATAAGTTGTGACTGCTAATTTCAGTTTTTATCAGTGACAACCGCTAATTTCCAGATTAGTGCCATAATACCTTCCTTGCATTCATGAACTCTGAACAATCATGATTAGGGTGAAATCCTATCTTTTTTTTCCCTACTAGCCAAACGTCTGTTACACGAGTGCAACCAGGAAGGTAAGAAAACACTGTACCAGACTACCGTAAGTTCTTTATATTTAGTTTTCTATTAGCTATAAGTAATTGGTGGTCCTTCGATTTTCTTCCTCTTATGCCCTATGCTGACACTTTCATAACGCACTGAACAATCGCTACATTTTTTGGTCCTATGGGCCATATATATCTTTAACAGCATGTTACGTTTTGTAACAAGTTGATTTGAAAAAAATCCAAATTTTTAAACATATCCACACATGTGTGCTCATGCACAACACACACACACATATACATTTTAATCTATTTTAATAAATTGTAGTTTTAAAAAGTTATAGATCTATTCATTGATTAAATAATATTGAATAATGTTAAATAATATTATTAATTATTATTATAAATAATATTGATGTTGCATGATTTTCAGCTTGTGGGGGAACCTTCCATGCCAATGAAGGCACGCTGCAAAGCCCCAACTATCCTCAAAAATACCCGGATAACACTGAATGTGAATGGGAAATTGTGTCTGAACCAGGTTACCACATCGGCCTGGTTTTCATAGATAGGTTCCATATTGAGAAGTCTCAAAAATGTGTTAATGACTATATTCAGGTAAGGTATTAGGTCAGGCTTTAAACTAATGCCAGAATATAGGTTATTATTATATAACTTAATCTGTTACAATTTCTTGCATTATAAGTTTAGATTGTTTGCATAACTTAATTAAAATTTGAACATTTTTAAATTAAAACTATAATTAAAAATTAATATTTCTTTAAAAAATAATTTATTTTTGATGTATAGGTATGTCATTTTCTGCCTAAAAAGTTATTTTCACAGTTCTAAAGTTTTTGTATTCTAGTCCTACTGTATTCACCCATGGCTGATCTCCAGAGTAAACAGGGATCCATTCAGCAGAGTATTTGTTAGCCAGCATTTTCAGTAGTTATTGTTAATAGATATTGTGATAAAGAGATATTGGGATAATATTGTTTTAAGAGAATTGAGACATTGAACAATTATACCAGTGGCACCAGGTAGAGCTATATACAGAGTAATATCAGGCACCTTCAGAGGGATTTGATGGTAGAAAAAAATAGCTGTCACCCATCCCGATTGATTTGGTACTTCTGCAGTTATATGACACTTTGTAGTGGTATTGTTCAAGTATTTTGGGGTTATGTTTTAAGCTCTTGTCAATTTGATAATTTTGTTAGATAGGTTTATTGTTCTTTGGTAAAAACATTTGTTATGTTAGCTGCATGTATTGAGTTTCTATATTTTCTCATTCTAGTATTGGTGGATTAACGCTACTCAGCATGTATAGTTAATAGTAATTGATTCCATCTTTAGCTTGATTTACTAGTTACACTTAACCCATTAACATTTGTTAATATGTGACATTTGCCTGTAGTATTACTTGCTTTGTTGTTTAAAATGGTCCGACTTTTCGAGAGATGTGTCCCATTGTCAACTCATACATTTACTGTTCGCTTGGTTGTATTAGACTGGGGGTGATTCATGGGTTAGGAGGGTAATAGATGATTTTTGAAGGAGTTTTTGACGTTATGATGTCTAAATGTAGAAGTGAATTTTAATTTATTTGGGTGTTAAGTATCTTGCTGAGTGCAGCTTGAAATGTTTTTATATTTTGTCCTGTTCACTTTTATTTAGTTTGTGTTGAAGTTTTTATCTTATGTTTACATAGTTGAAGTTTGTGAGTATGAATGAAAACACAAAAAAAGCACTTACAATCTATAACACTCAATCAAACTTTGCTGAAAATCTCATATCTATAACTAAAATATCTAGCCAAAACATTGCTTGCCAGTATATTTATGTTTGTATTTATATGAGGGTGAATATAAGACTGCATATATATATATATATATGTTATTGTAAACAATTATTCTACCATTAAGTGCAATTAATTTTTACCTTATGATTAGGCACCTTTCGGTCACTTGAGCTTTATCGATTCAGTGAATTATTATTCTCCTGTGGTTTTTCGGTCCGTGTTGTTGGTACTTGTTGCTGACGTCATGTGCATTTCTTTGTATGTTCTATTCAAGATGTTTTGAATAGTGTGTCATCTGTATATGTTGACTGTTGGTTAATTAGGTTATTGTGTTTGTTTTTATATATCTGGTATTTTTCTAGTGTTAGTTTGGTATTAGTTCTTTTGGGTTATTGTATAGTTATTGTTTGTTATTGTATTTATATGTTTTTGGTAGCGTGTGTAAAAAGACCTCCCTGTCTGGCCTATGTGAAAACTGGGGCACGAACTGCAAGTTAGTTTGAAAACTCCTGCGGCATTATAAGTGTTGTTAATTTGTTGTTTGGTTTAAATTGTTTATTGAGAGTGTTGTGTGTGGAGTAGGCTATTTTGTAATTGTATTTTCGTAGTGTATTGGTTAGGTTGTGGGTTTTGGATGATCTGTGTAATTTATTAAGTATTTCATGGGTTCGTCGTGTTGTGTTGTATATTTGTATTTGAGTTATTTAATTTGTTTTTTAGGCGGTTGTATAATTTGTCAATAATTGTGTTGTATCCATTAGTTTGTGCTATATTTTTAATGGTGTTTAATTCTTGGTAGTATTCTTCATTGTCTAACGGTGTTTTAAGCAGGAAATATATCATGACGTTGTAAGCAGCTAGTTTATATTCATGTGGGTGGTTTGAAGAGTTATGAATGGCACTATTAGTGTAGGTGAGTTTTCGGTATATGTTTAATTTATGTGTTTGTTTGTCTGTAAATTTAATTGTAAGATCCAGGAAGTTGAGGGAGTTTTTTTGTTCTGTTTTGATGATGTATGTTAGTTTTGGGTGTATGGAAGTAAGGTGTTTTAAAAATATGTGTGCTTGGCATGTGTTGCGTTTGTATAATGTTAAAATATTGTCGAAGTATCTATACCATTAAATGATTTTATCTGAGTATTTATTGTTATGTAAAATGTGGTTTTTCAATGTAGTGTATGAATTCTCGTTCACATCTCTTTCAATACACAGTGCTTAAAATATAAAATCACACCTAATTATGCCAAAATACACATTAAAAATAAAAATAATAACCTAGCTACCACAAAAACCACACACCACGTTCAAACACTCTACATTAAAAACACCATAAAACAGTTTTACAAACAAAAAACTATCTTAACAAAATTGCTGTCACTTATACCAACATCTTACAATGGAACTGCTTTATATCGAACCGCAAGAAGTAGTAAGTTTCACCAACACACTAATTACAGACACAAAAAACAAAATTAAATTATTACATAACCTCAAAACACAACACCCAACACAGGCTACTAATACGACACACACTTTTCACCCCAGAACTGTAAACCTCACCAATACAACATTTTCAGCTAATGAATTAAAACTACTAGACAAAGGCTTAAAACACAACATAACGCCCAAATACAGTCAACAAAATTTCACCAAAACTCTAATATTAGATCTTGAAAACACAATCCAATATAACACACTAGCAGAACAACAAGATGCAATTAGACAACAAATAAAACACAAAATAACTATAATTCAGCTCCCTAAAATAAACACCCAAGAATTAAAAATAGCCACATCCCTCAATAACAAAATAAAAAAACAAAATTTAACCATAACCAAAGCTAATAAAGGCAACATAACAATTATTATTAAAATGATTATTAATATTATTAATTATTGAATACCTCAACAAATAGTACACAATTTCATTTAAAATAACATCACTATACTAAAAGACGACCCAACAACAAAATACAACACCAAAATCAAAGAAGCAATCAATAAAACAAAACTCATAATACCACACTACACCAAAAAGCACTTAAAACAAATAAAACCAATAGGCCCTAAACTAAACGCCCTGCCCAAACTTCTTCACAAAACAGACATCCCCATATGTCCACTAATCAACCACACATGCGAACCTTCTCATCTTCTAACTAAATTTGTCGATAAAACCGTCTAAAACTGTATAAAATTTAATAATCATTATAGCATAGAAAATAGCATAAATCGAATAGACAAACTAAAAAACGTAATCATCCCACACAATTCCACTTTTGATATATCAAATCTATATAGTAACATCCCCATTCCAGAAACTATGAACATTCTCAAAAACATGCTTATATACAACATACAAACATTGATGAAATCATCCACCTAACAAAATTAATCACATCTCAAAATTACTTCACCTACAATAACACTTTCTACACCCAAAAAGATGGCCTACCTATAGACCCCCCCCCCATAGCTAACAACTTAGCAGAAATATTTATACACTACATAGAACAAATCCACATTTTACACAACAATAAATACTCAGATAACATAATTTACTGGTATAGATACGTTGACGATATCATAACATTATACAAAGGCAACACATATTTTTAAAACATCTTAATTCCATACACCCAAAACTAACATACACCATCGAAACAAAACAAAAAAAAACTCTTTTAACTTCCTAGATCTAACATTTAAACATACAGACAAACAAACACATATATTCAACATATACTGAAAACCCACCAACACCAATAGTACCTTTCACAACTCTTCAACCCCCCCCCCACACACCAACATAAACAAGCTGATTACAACACCATGATACTTTGTCTTTTTAAAGCACCATTAGACAAAGAAGAACACTACCAGGAGTTAAACACCATAAAACATATAGCACAAATCAATAGATACAATACAACAATGATGATACAACAATAGATACAATACGACAAATTACCCAACCTCCTAAAAAACAAACTCAATAACCCAAATACAAATACACAGCACGACAAATCCATAAAATGCTTATCAATACCATACATATCATCAAAAACCAACAATCTAACCAATACACTACAAAAATACAATTACAAAATAGCCTAATCCACACACAACACTATCAATTAACTATTTAAACCCATCAGCAACATTTACAACGCCACTGAAGTTTACAAACTAACTTGCAATTTGTGCCCCAGTTTTTACATAGGCCAGACAAGGAGGTCTTTCTGCACACGCTACCAAGAACATATAAACGCACTAACAAACAATAACTACTAATCAAACTTTGCCGAACATCTCTTGTCCACAAAAAATGACTACATAGACATAACATCCAACCTACAAATTCTTTACAAACAATACACAAATAACCAACATTACACAACCGAACAATACAAAACATACAAACATTTCAAACTACACCCCACACACATACAACACCCAGTTACATTATAACTCACACACACTTTTTGACATCATAACTCCTAATGCTCACCAAATACACTAACACCCCTATCATAATATCCCACCCCCACCCTAACCTACGAAAACCTTGAGATCAGTTAGTCTGAGTTGCAACTGAACACATCTCCCGAAATGGCCGTCCTCAACAAATATATGTAAATGCTACTATTGGCAAGTTGTAAAATATTTACAAGTGTTTTTGTGAAAACTAGTAGCTCACATGAAGATGAAATCAACAAATATTTAGATTTAACCTGAATTTGTTCTTCTATTTGTTTATCTCACTAAGATAGATGATTGTTTTATTACACAATAAATTCAGGTTAAATCTAAACAATAATATATTTTGAGTGTTAGATGAAATGACGATAGTATAATATCTATTTTATAATTGCAATTGTAGTGGGACTGCTATGAGTATAACATTGTGTGATGTAATGTAGTTCAATGACAGTCAATGTTGTAACTGTAGATGGTGGACAAAGTTCTTGAGAACATCAGTATGTTACACTGATAAAAAGCTTTTAGCATACAGTTATATAAATATCTTGTTAATGAAATCTGTGTACATTAATGAATCGATTTTAACAAAAGAAGCATCACCTACAATTCATATATACATAGCTGCATTGTATGTAGATTGTAGATATATCATGTAGTTGCATAACATTATCACTTACTTAAAAGGAGAAACATGTATTACAACTGTTGAAATGCAAAATTCTAAAGAAATGTTTTACCCAAAGAGAGACAAAAATATGAAGTATGGGAAGCTCATGACTGCTTGCATTTAATGAATTTAGTTGGCAGAAGTTTGGGCTGAGTGGATATTGTTGATAGAATTAAAACGGTAAAATCATTTTTAGATTGTTCATAGGATGACTGAGAGGAGAGCAACTACCAGGTAAAGAATTTAACTACATTCAGTTAGTACAAACAAGTAAAAATAGAAAGTGCTTGTGATTTTATTAATGAGAACAGCATCTTGTACATTGTTTGTTTTTTATTTAGGTATATGATTATGTAAATGGAAATTGGATTCCGTTTCAAAAAATATGTGACCGCATAGAACATCCCATTTACAATTCAACATCTAGTCGGATGAAGATAATATTCCACTCAAACGATGATATTGCTGCTGACGGTTTCAAGGTAATTTTCTCAATAAAAAAACATGTTTTAATGGTTTTTATTAACGTAAACAAACTCTATCCCGCCTCCCCAGTTACACATTATAAATTCTTGCTTTTTTCAAAGTAATTTCCATATCATTTCATATCATTTGTATAATTTCGATGATGTTTAGCTTTTTGGGATATTATGAATTTGAGTTACCATAATTAGCCGACTTTTGTCAAACTCTTCAGATTAATGTCATATTTTAATAATCACTTAAACGATAGTTTATGACTATCCGAACTTTAAATTTAGTAAATGTGTTAAAACTTACTGAGACAGAACGTTTTCGCTCGCTATGGGCCGATCTTCATCAGTGTCTTCTGCCTGGAGTTATTGGGTCAAGCGGTGACGGTTTTAAAAGTAGGTTTTCGATGGTATCAAATAGTATGTGTGATTTGTATTGTGTTTGTTCGTATAGTATGTTTGTACTTTGTGTTTTTGTGTGTCTGTAAATTTCATATTGTTCTAGTGTGTTGAGATGTGGTCCTTTTTTGTTGATGTGTAGGATTTCTTGGTTTTGGTAAATGTCTGTGTATTTGTGTCCTGTTTCTTTTATATGATTGTATAATGTTGAATTGGTGTTCTGTTTGTGTTCCTCGACTCTTTGTTTAAAGCTGCGACCTGTTTGTCCAATGTAGAATTTATTACATTCGTCGCAGTTCAGTCTGTATACGCTTTCAGATCCATGCTCCATAGACTTAAAGAAGTCCCAGTGACCACCGAAAACATAAACAAAGAACTAAACACAATTAAATATCTAGCATACACAAATGGATACAACACCACAATAATAGACAAACTATGGCACAGAATACAAAAAAACACTAAAATTAACACTACAGACAGGGAAAACAAATACATCACATTACCATACATAAACAAAACAACAAACAAAATAACAACTTGAAGCAACTGTGGCGTAAATGTTTATATTAAATAAAAAAAACCTCTTACCACAAATTCAACAATTTTTATTTTAACTTTATGTACATTTTGATTAATGAAATACCTTCTGAGGTATTTTACAAAAGACTAGCTTATGTCTAAACCTACGTGTATTTATAGGCAACGGGAACTCCTTGGCCACACCCCTTACACTATCCGACCGGGATAGGCCCTTTGTCAGTATTATTAAATTCGGGCAAAAAGCCTATACCGAATTCCCAATTGTATTTATTAGTTGAGAGATAGTTATAGTTTTATTTGTTAAATGTGTAAACTTAATAATTAGTGTAAAAATTCAAAAATAATGTAACGGTAACTCCTTCTGTTGGACCAGACCTAGTTGTTACTCGCAACATGATTGGTCGGATAGTGTAGGGGGCGTGGCCAAGGATTTCCCGTTGTCTATAAATATGCATAGGTTTAGATGTAAGCTAGTCATTTGTAAAATACCTCTGAAAATTATTACTTTGTAATCGAAATGTACATAAGGTTAAAATATAAATTGTTGAATTTGTGGTAAGAGTTTGTTTTCATTTAATATAAACAAACAAAATAGCCCGCAAATTTCAAAAAATAGGATACAAAATAGCACACAAAACTAATAACAAGTTACAACACAACTCCAACAACAAAGATAAACTACAAGCACCAGGCGTATACGAATGTAATAAATTCTCCATTGGACAAACAGGTCGCAGCTTTAAACAAAGAGTCGAGGAACCCAAACAGAACACCAAATGAACATTTTACAACCATATAAAAGAAACAGGACACAAATACACAGACATTTACCACAACCTAGAAATCCTACACATCAACAAAAAAGGACTACATCTGAACACACTAGAACAATATGAAATTTACTGACACACAAAAACACAAAGTACAAACATACTAAACGAACAAACACAATACAAATCACACATACTATTTGATACTATCGAAAACCTACCTTTAAAACCGACACTGCTTGACCCAATAACTCCAAGCAGAAGACACTGATGAAGATCGGCACATAGCGATCAAAAACTCGTTCGGTCTCAGTTTTAACAAATTTACTAAATTCAAAGTTCGGATAGTCATAAACTATTGTTTAAGTGTTTAATAAGATTCACCAAACGTAATGGACTACAAAATTCAAGAAGTCATATTTTAAATTTGAACAAAAAAACATTCTGCTTTGATCACATGAGGAGAGTAAAGTAGTTGGGGTGTGATGTCTATCATTGTAAAAAGTTATAGCACAAATTTTAACATAATCTTTTCTGTTAACCTTTTAATAAGTATTTATACTCAATACATTATACACTCAATAATTATGCTTCTTATCATCTGAGCTAAATCAAATATTCCTTTTGAGAATAGAATGATCTACATTATGGTCCAGAAGCACAATTCTTGATATATAATTAATTACATAATTAATGAAACAATCGTTTCTTTTACAAAGCTATCCTCTACTCTGTGAGTTTTGAAACACGTCAGCAAGTAAGCTCTTAAGTATTCACTTGGTTACATATTAATTAATTATAGTTTAATCAGTGAATACAAGATGATTACAACAATAACTACAACACTTGAGTTTTGTTTTGACTTCTATGGAATGCAAAAGTCAAAAATCTATTGAAAGATTTTCTTTTAAAAAGTTTATAAAAATGTCTAATAATATATGTAATGATTTTACTATTCAGAACATTTGTTGCAGGCTTTATGGAACGTTAACTGTGGAGGAGAGTTTAGAGTAATTCAAAGTGGTTTCATTACATCACCCAACTACCCATATCAATATCATGATCATATTAATTGCACATATACTTTAGTTGCATCATCAGGCACTCTCAATGGCCAGTTTATGAAACCATTTGGTATAGAGGATTGTAAGTATTTTACAGTCTTAAAACTGCTACTTTAAATCATTTCTAAGAGTAAAACTATTCATGATTTTAATATGATGCACCCTTGTTGAAATATTCTCATTCGGTCAGAGTGGTGCACTGCTCCACATGCACTCAATAATAAAAAAAATCAGTTTTTCCATGCCATCAAAATTGACTTTATTTTACACTTAAAACTAAACTTATTAAAATATGTGCACCCCTTTCTTATATATATTTCTTAGCTATGGAATTTACCAAAGTATTTTATAGTAGAAAGTGCTTTTTCCAGGATAAGTAAAACAAAAACACTTTATTTATTTTTATGCCCTGTTTTATGGCAAATTTTACAATGTTTTGTTTCTTTAAAACTTATTTACATTTTTTTCTCAATCTTTACAAGCTTTTATTCAATGGAACTTCTGTTGTATGAAGTTATTACTAAGGTTGTAAAAAGATATCTTGTGCTTGTCATTTTCCCCTAGGTATATGTTGTACAGCATGGGAGCATTTATGATAGTCATGTGGAGAATTTGTATAAGTATTGTTTTATAACAGCTCAACTTTTCTTTTTTTTTGTAAGAGGGTAATAGATTAGTTTGTCAGTACCTTTTATGTGCATTGTAATGCATGATAGATAGTGATTGTTCAAAGTGTTTTTATACCACACAAACACTAAGACTCTAATTATGTGGTAAAAATATCAATAAGAATATAATATTCTGTGTAGAACATAAAAATACCTGGTTCTGAAAACTACATGGTATCTAAGTTTCTTATACACAACTGAAATAAACTCAAAAATAAAACATTCATGTCCAAGAGTTACTGCTCAGACCAAACAAACAATTTTTTTGACTTCACCCCTACAGTCAATGTGCTAAGCAATGTGTTTCGGTTCATATAGCATTGCCATTAATTTTTGTTATTAATGTATGATTTTATTTGTTGAGAGTGACACATATTATTTTAATTTTTGTACATAGTTATTTCTTTTAACCCTTAGCACTCGACTGTCGGGGGAGCCCCGCCAAGCGTATATTGCAGTTTACTCGTATGTCGGGGGTCACCTGACACGATTTTCAAATGCCTATAACTCGTCTGCGGCGAAGCCCACAACATTCAATCTTTTACCGTTTGGTGCTACACTCTATTGAAAATAATGTGAACTAAGTTGAGAATGCCAAGGAATATGTGAGTCATCACAAAATCTAGTTTGCCGCTACGTTGTAAGCTGCAAGTAGGTTACAGTTTTGCCGGTTATTTGTTTACTCGTAGTTTGCCGTGGCTTCACGTGCAATTAGTGATTCTGAAATTCCTGTTTTTTTACTTGATCCTGATTTATTAGAATGTAGTTCAGTTTCATAAGCAAAATAACTAAACCAACAGGTATTTGTAAATATAACCAGTTTATTTGTGGTGTAGATTTAGCTGTTCAATATAATGAACCGTGCAGTTTTACAAAACGAACAAATAAGTGGTGGAGGACAATGTTTTTCTGGCTATTAGATGTAGCTGTAGTAAACAGTTTTATTATATATAATAACAAAAAAAGGAAATGAAAGAAAATCCTGTTAAAAAAATAGTTTCGCCAAAACTTGGTGAGGGAACGCATTGGTGATATCAGGAATAACCCGTATAGTGAGAGGGGTCGGCCGTCAAATACTGACAAAGAAGAAAGACTGAATTGGGAATTACATTTAAGCTTGTCCAATGATAAAAATACTTCTAAGGGTTGTGTAGTTTGCAGTAACAGGAAGATAAAAGGAGGTAGAAGGGAAAAAGTTTTTCACTATAAAACATGCGGCAGAAAACCAGGACTTCATCTGGAAGACTGTTTTCAAAGATATCATACTCTGCAAAATTACAAATAAGATAATAAAATCATGTACATACAGTATTAGTGAATAAAAATAGCTTAGTTTACTAAAATCATGTAAGAGAAAACAAAGTTTTCCATAAACAATAATGCAACCTGCAGGTGAGGAATTTGTCCCAATTTAATTACAAGTGGGGAAGCAAAGCATGTTACAAAAATCCGAGCGCTAAGGGTTAAATGGACAAAATTTTTACACTGAGGTGATACAACATTGAGTACAAAATATAACAGCAAACACAGTTGCGACAGAGGGTGTGATTTCCTTTGATAAAATGTGTTACCAATGGATAACAAAATACTTGAGTGGGCAGATTACATACAGGATCTACACATTATTTCTAGGTCGTTTTTGCATTGATAAGGCAGGAGTATTTTCTTGTCCAGAGCTATTTGATTCTACAGGGAATTTATTTTTACTCTTGACAGTGAGGTTATGTTTTGCAGTAGAATCCATTTCTGAAATTTTCACTATTGCCCATACAGATTCAATTAATTGGACTTGGGTCTGGGGCATTACAGCATTTTAACGTTTTCTTGCTAAAAAAAGGGTCACTTTCGTGGAAGTATGACATGAAACTACATCTTGGAACACTTCATTGTCATGCGAGAATTTCTTTTGAAGTTGTGCCTCAACCTTTGACTTGAAAATGTAGATACATCCATCTGTTTTTAAAACACCATCTACTGAAACTAATGAGCCAAAACCTTAAAATGTAAAAAACCAAAATATTTATCCTATGGATATTTAACTGATTTATGGTGAATTGTTGATGAGTATCATTACTATCTATCCAGTTTTTTGAATGTTTGAAATTTTTTGCTCCTGATTATAAAAATTTGATTTATCAGTAAACATAAAATTTTCTCAATCTTCAACAATCCATTTAGCATGTGCTTTGGCTAACAAGAATTGTTTTTGCACAAATTTGATGTCAAAAGTTTGTTTTTAGCTATTCAATGAGTTTTATTACAGTATCAAGAATTTGTCAACTCAGCTATCACATACATATTTTTTCCACTGGCACCTAACTCTCTTAAAGTCTACAGCAGTTAGCTTTGCATTGACTTTACTATTTATCACTGATAAAACTGATCCTATGTTGCAATAGATTATCTATTGCAGCCTCATTTTCCTTTCCTTAAAAGTGAATAGAAACTATTGCCGTTCACTGTTCCTATTTTTACACTGGAACAGTGTAAGTATGACACATGACAAATGGCTACAGACGCCACTCTCAGAAGCTGTTTGTTATGTGCCATACTGGTATCCTCAGAAAAAGTAAATATATTGAATCATAACTAATTATTGAGTAACTGAGTGAAAACATTTAACTTGCATCAAAATGTGATCTATAATGATCTTCAAGGGATCTTCCCTTTATTTTGAAGTGTTAAAACGCTTATATCACTTTTTTAATATCTCCTTTTAATCTGTTTTTAAGTCTTTGTTTACATTTTCTCTAAGAGTTAAAAAAAATTCAAACAAAGCTTCTCTTCTTTGTAATTAACAATAGCAGAAATACAAAACATGTTTGCAAGCATACAGATAAAACCATTACAGTCATTTCAGAATGACACCAAGAGAAGACATATTACTACTTATTGCATCCAGTGGCTAAAATTACAATTGTATCTAATTTTATATAAATTCAGTGATTCCTCTGTACACTTTATTTTAAAAATTAAGGACAATTGTTAAAATGTTGGTTTTCTGTGTTATTTTAGCGCCAGGCTGTAAGTACGACAATTTGACTATAACCACTTACAAAGGGATGGGAAATTATGGACAAAGAATGGGGCCTTATTGTGGTGACCATCTTCCTCCACCAATAGTGAAGAAACACAAAATTATTTTATCTTTTATAAGCGACCCCTTTATAAGTAATCTAGGATTTTTCTTCAACTATACATTGAACAGTAAGTTCTTTAATACTAGTTTAATGTTTATAGATACTTTGCTTAGTATTTTTATTTCCAGTTTTGTATTATATATATTTATGCAAATGTTTGAATTAATCACTTGGATTTATTGTTTCACTTGGATTATTATTATTTAATATCTTTTAATATTATCATACGACATTGGATTATGCCTCAATTAATAACACTTAATTTAGTGCCTGAATTCAGTTCAAATTATGTGTTAGTTGGATTGTCTTTTCTATAAAAATATGTTGAAATGTGGTCCTGTAAAAAGGCATTGATTTATTACTTAATTCTACATAATTTGAAAAGCAGAAATGCAGAAATACTATTTTTTTTGCAATACTCCATCTCCAATTCTTTTTATTTTTTTGTTTGCTGTTCGAAAATAAATTTTATAACGTAATAAAGTGGTGTAAAATGTTGCAAACGTTAAAATAGTGGTATAAATTTGGCAAAATCAATCATAAGCTTAATGTACGAACACACTTCAGGCTGTAACACGATGATCGGCAAAACACTAACTTTTTTTATTAAAGAAATTAATGTCTTGCTGAACGTAAAATTACGTAATGTAGAATTACTTAATTCTACATAATTTGAAAAGCAGAAATGTAGAAATACTATTTTTTTGGCAATACTCCATCTCCAATTCTTTTTATTTTTTTTGTTTGCTGTTCGAAAATAAATTTTATAACATAATAAAGTGGTGTAAAATGTCGCAAACGTTAAAATAGTGGTTTAAATTTGGCAAAATCAATCATAAGCTTAATGTACGAACACACTTCAGGCTGTAAAACGATGATCGGCAAAACACTAACTTTTTTTATTAAACAAATTAATGTCTTGCTGAACGTAAAATTAAAATAAATTTAGGAAAGCATACTCAGAAAAACATTAATGTTTGCACTTATGTTTTTCAGTGACACTGACGAAGATTACCTAGTGCAATAAAAAATATTTTATGTTAGTAAGGTACTTGAATTATCTAAGTTTACCAAGTCAATAAATACTTTAATAAAAGTGTTTATTTATATGTTGGCCAAATTGCTCATTAGTTCAATACAAATTATATATTTTTATAAAACAGAGGACTATTTTTTATTATACATAATTATAGTATATCTATTTTACAATCTAGCAACAAACTATCCAGTTAGAATAGATTGGGTTGAAAAAAAAACTTTGTTTACCAATTGGTCAAAGGGGGAAATGGGTTAACTTATATTACAATTATATTGTTCTCTTTTCTATAACCAAATCTATACTAACCACATAGTTTTTCACCGTTCATGCAACATAGTTTTAGTGCAATATAGTTATGTAAAAAAATAATTTCATAGTAACTGCACACAATTGACACACAAAATATTCAAATTTTCCAAGAGGCATAAAGTTTACTCTTTAACTAATTGTAAATGGGCTGTTTAACCCTTTGGACACCACGGTCCGATCTATTGGACCAACGATGTGTAGGCGAAAACATTATTTTTTAGATGTATTTAGACACTTTTAAAGTTTGTTTCTATTGTTTTGGACTTTCGTTGAAGTCACTAACGCTACAGGAAAATAATTTTCACAATGGTAGTACCAGTGACCTTGGCTCAGCTATTTGTTTTTGTCGTCATCGGGGGCAGATCTGATAAGTCACATGCTCTCATATAGCGCGATGTCGTTACTCATGAGTGTTTTCTCATTACTGTTCGTCCTTTTTTTGTTACAAAGGCAAAAGAGATACAGATAAAAATAATGGAAGTGCCAACAAGGGACTTGGGTATACTGTCGTTATGAAATTATTAGAGATGGGAAACTACTTGAATAAAGGATTTCATGTGTTCGTAGGTAATTTTTTTACCTCATTTCCACTGGCCAAGGATTTGTATTCGGAGATGACTCATTTGACAGGCACGTTACGAATAAACAGAAAAGGAATACCTCCTATCCTGTAGCAAAAAATGCCTGTTGGACAAACAAAATATTGTCGCAAAACATATTTGCTTTTGGTTGCCAGCCGAACGAAAAAATCCCCAAAAAATCAAGTACTTCTCTTGTCAACAAATGCGTTTTTGACAAACTATTTTTTGTAGTAGAGTTGTGAAAATTTGCACACAGTATGATATTTAGTTACTAAATTGAATAAAAACTTATGCGATGTATAAAAATATTTTTTTTACTACCTAATTTTTTATCTAAAGTAGATTTTTTGTATAAATTTTTTTTTTCTGTTAGGCATTATTGCTTTATCAATAATGTTGTTGTACAAGTAACACTTTTTTAATTACTAAATGTTGATAGCCCATGTAATTATCTATAAAACAAAACAAAATCATTACATTTGCACAAAAACTGACGAAAGCACACAGCGAAATGTAAAACGGTGCAAAAACGTTCAAACAGGCCTTGGCGGTTCTCGCTAGTACCGCTGACAGAGCGGCTGGCGGTCAGGAGTTGCGCTGTGGTCCGAGCGGCTGGCGTCCAAAGGGTTAAAGATTGGGGGAAGTGTAGCAGTATTGTTAAAAAACCTTTTGATTGTTGCATCTACTTATCACTGTTTTCATTGTTTCAGACTGTGGGAATGACAATATGACAAGGCCTGGAGTCATAAGAATGCTTAACCTTAGACAATATTTTGACTGCTCATGGTTTATAAATGCACCTAAAGGGAAAATTGTTGTTTTTGAGTATGCTATAAAATATTTATACCTGTTATGATATTTTTAAGGTAGTATAATAGAGTATTGGATGTATGTACAATTAATGTGAAATATCATTCACATGAGAATTCATTTACAAACAAAATCTGGATTAAGTATTGGTAAAATGAATTGAGTTGTTGATAAGAATTGTTTTTCTTTTTTCATATTTTACTTGGTCTATTAATATATACTTACACACTTTGACAGTTATAAAAGATGTAGATGGAACTACTAAATATATTGCACATCAGAATAGTAAGTTGATGGTATATAATTACTTACATTGCAGAAATAAGCTATAAAAAAAACAACATATATTAATGTACCTACACACCCATACCGTCAAACCAAATACCGTACTAAGCATTAGCTGGTGGCCACAATATCGGCGTTTTTCCAGAGAATTGCTAAAATATTTTAGCTTATTTTTAAATAATGTGTACTTATTTATTGTTCTCCTATCACACTTGAGTAAGAAAACATGTTTATTATCATAACATATATAAACACATGTCGGGTCTATTGGCCAGACATAGTTTTTAGCTAAAGAGTGATACGTAAAAAATGGCCAAAAGGCCCAACATTTTTTTTGAGGTAATTAGGTTTTCTCATATATGCAACACTATCTTAATATTTTTTGTGTTCTGTGTATAAACAATACACAACAAAATCACAATACCATGTTCTGGTTGCCCACATAATTAGCTGTCTGGCGAGAAAAGTGTTTTGGCGCTTATCACAAAGTCATGTTTCCATGACTGTTTTTACTTAACCCTTAGCGCTCGGATTTTTGTAACATGCTTTGCTTCCCCACTTGTAATTAAATTGTGACAAATTCCTCACCTGCAGGTTGCATTATTGTTTATGGAAAACTTTGTTTTCTCTTACATGATTTTAGTAAACTAAGCTATTTTTATTCGCTAATACTACATGTACATGATTTTATTATCTTATTTGTAATTTTGCAGAGTATGATATCTTTGAAAACAGTCTTCCGGATGAAGTCCTGGTTTTCTGCCGCATATTTTATAGTGAAAAACTGTTTCCCTTCTACCTCCTTTTATCTTCTTGTTACTGCAAACTACATAATCCTTAGAAGTATTTTTATCATTGGAAAAGATTAAATGTAATTTCCAATTTAGTCTTTCTTCTTTGTCAGTAGTTGACGGCCTCTAACTATACGGGTTATTCCTGATATCACCAAGTATTGGCGAAACTATTTTTTTAACAGAATTTTCTTTCATTTCCTTTTCTTTGTTATTATAGATAGTAAAACTATTTACTACAGCTACATCTAATAGCCAGAAAAACATTGTCCTCCAGCATTTATTTGTTCGTTTTATAAAACGTTATATTGAACAGCTAATCTATACCACCCATTAACTGGTTATATTTGCAAATACCTGTTGGTTTAGTTATTTTGTTTATGAAACTGAACTACATTCTAATAAATCAGGATCAAGTAAAAGATCTGGAATTTCATAATCACTAATTGCACGTGAAGCCACGGCAAACTACGAGTAAACAAATAACCGGCAAAACTGTAACCTACTTGCAGCTTACAACGTAGCGGCAAACTAGATTTTGTGATGACTCACATATTCCTAGGCATTTTCAACTTAGTTCACATTATTTTCAATAGAGTGTAGCACCAAACGGTAAAAGATTGAATGTCGTGAGCTTCGCTGCAGACGAGTTATAGGCATTTGATAATTGTGTCGGGTGACCCCCGACATACGAGTAAACTGCAATATACGCTTGGCGGGGCTCCCCCGACAGTCGAGTGTTAAGGGTTAACTTCAACCAAGTCCATTTCTAAGAATTATTTTACAACTAGATTCAATATATAGTCAATATTTCTGACTTATTTTTTAAATTTTGAAAACAATAGCAAAAATGAATATAATATGTCATAATAAATTATTTATTATATTATTAAAATATATAAAGATAATTACACTTGTTTGTTTTATCTCGACTTTGTAAATACAGATAAACTTTTTTCAATGAATCAGTTTTTCTTGTTGGAATAATCAACTCAACTTCACTAAAGCTGTTAACAAATAAATGTGTCAAGCTGTAACTCCTGACAACCAGCTACAAGAATAACACCATGTTCATAATTCCAATAGTATTTTTCTATCAAACAAAAACCATCATTAATAGTTCTGTAAGTAGTGTGAAGCTTGTTGTTTAATACTGTGCATTTTTTTTCTAAAAATAGCAACACCAGTTTAACAGTACTTATAAACATAAAACGTTATTAGACAACAATGTCAGGGATAGCAGTACGACAGTTTTCTGCTCAGGCTAAGGGCCGTTGGCCTATTGGTCCGACATACAGCTAAACTAATAAACTCCATACAACGGATATCACAATCCCTGTCTTTTAAACATTACATTTTCACATCTCACCTTCTACCTAAATTACTAGATAAAAAAACAACTAGATTTAATAATATAGTAATAAAGCTCTTACTACATTACAACAGCCAACTCTATTTAGTAAACAACAATAACCCTAGCTACAAACAACAGTCAACTCTATTTAATAAACAACAATAACCCTAGCTACAAACAACAGTCAACTCTATTTAATAAACAACAATAACCCTAGCTACAAACAACAGTCAACTCTATTTAATAAACAACAATAACCCTAGCTACAAACAACCTTGATGTACATTTTGATAACACAATTATCATTATCAGAAGGTTATTAACATACTGTTTGTACAAAGGAGTATGTTTGTAACCTTCTGATGGTGCTAACTGTGTTAGCAAAATGTACATCTAGGCTATTTAAATATTTGTAGCTAGGGTTATTAAATCATTATTAATTATAACTACTCTACTATGCTCTATATAGATTTTTGCAACCAACTGTTTATAAAAAAGTTCACAACCACTTAAAATTCAACAAATATATTATAATAAAAAAAGTAGCCTACATTTAAATGAATAAATAAAAGCCCCTTAAAACTCTGCATTTGCTTCTTGCTGCTTACAACGTCCTCCATAAAATGATCATAATAACATTTAACAAACACACACCAACAAAATCATAAACCTAACCAAGATAATATCATTAACAAATTATTCCTCATACAATAACACCAGGCACCTAGGCAGGAACGTCCATTTGGGGGGATGGGGGTTCAGTACAAATTAATTGACTCTTGATATAGAAGTGTGGGAGATAGGATTAAGTATTTTTTTATAATAGTAGGAGCAAAACTTATCAGTTTGAAATCATTTACATTTAATAAGTATTAAGTAAAAAAGTACAACTATTATCTAATAAATGACTACATGGGAAGAAATAGGAGATTCCTCTTAAACCATTTGGAACCAAAGATGAAAAATAAAACTTGAAAATGTAACCAAAAGAGCAATAATAAACTCCAAATAAGTATTTAAAAAATTAATCTATATATATATATATATATATATATATATATATATATATATATATATATATATATATAGATTTTTTGGACTAAGAGACTGACAGACTTACCTTGGTAAGAGTCCACACTGTAGTCTTGAAATAGAAACACATAAAAGCACTTAAACAATGATATATTTCAACCACACAGTGGTCTTTATCAATCGAAGAGAAAACACAAAAAGAAATATGAGAGAATGAAATAAAATAAATATAAGTTGTAATCACAGATTGTGTAGAGTAGAAATCAGATGACACAGATGCACAGATCAAAGACATATATATATATATATAAATTGTTTCCATGAGCATATGAGTGATTATAGTTTATATAAGTCTGTCAGAGGAAAAGAGATAAGGGAAAAAAAAAAAAAAAAAAAAAAAAAAAAAAAAAAAAAAAAAAAAAAAAAAAAATATATATATATATATATATATGAAGTTGATAAATTCTAATGTAAATACTTTTATCCACCACTAAGTGCAAGGTGATTACAATTATTTTATTTCATTCTCTCATATTTCTTTTTGTGTTTTCTCTTCGATTGACAAAGACCACTGTGTGGTTGAAATATATCATTGTTTAAGTGCTTTTATGTGTTTCTATTTCAAGACTACAGAGTGGACTCTTACCAAGGTAAGTCTGTCAGTCTCCTAGTCCAAAAAATCTAAATAATCTTTACCAACCAAAACTAACCTAAATATATATATATATATATATATATATATATATATATATATATATATATATATATATATATATATATATAACATACGTTTTCTTGTTTAATAATTTAAAACAACACAGGTTATTCAAATACAAGAATATTTATTATTTTATATCCAAAGCTTTTCGTTGGCAAACAGTACCAACATCATCAGGAATGAAAATTACAATAATCATTATTGTAATTTTCATTCCTGATGATGTTGGTACTGTTTGCCAACGAAAAGCTTTGGATATAAAATAATAAATATTCTTGTATTTGAATAACCTGTGTTGTTTTAAAAAAAAAAAAATATATATATATATCGCAATATGTATGCTTGTGTATTAATAAAGGACTAAGTCAAAATACAAATACAAGAATTATAATTGAATTTACAATTCAAAGCTTTTCATTGGCTAATAGTACCAACATCATCAGGAATATTAAACAATTCATATATAAACAATTAATTGAATTGTTTAATATTCCTGATGATGTTGGTACTAATATATATATATATATTAATAATAGAATAGGCGGATCTAATAGAACTAGTCTGCTGAACAATGCCACGTCCGCCAAGTGTTCAGGACTAAACTACATTTCTACATACAAATATTGATTGATCTCTGGGGTGGAGTGAAGTTTTGACTGTTCAACATGGGATTTTTTTATATTGATGCTTTACCACTTAGGTCCCGGCCTAATTCTGGCGAGGACCGAGTTAGCCAAGGACCTAGAAAATAACTCGAGGTTTTTTATCTAAAAGGGTTTTGTTTATAATGGGTATGGTCATTTTATTCAATGTTGCTTACCAGTGTACACATTCTGTTTAAGTCTGGGAAATTAGTAGGGCGTAGAATCAAATTTAAACCGTTCCTTTCTGAGGATGACAGAGAAAATAGAAAGGGTCAGAGGGGATGATGCTATCTATACCGCCTTGTTGGTAATTAAACACAAAAATTAGGTCTGCGATTTATGGGATAGTGGCTGGGAACCTCTCTGACTGCCTGTCTGACCTACTTGGAATGATTCGACACTGCACAGATTTGAAAAAAACCTTTTCTTTAAAGAACTAACTTTATTTGAAAATTAGGCTTCCTATATATATTTATAAACAAAGTCATAAAACTTTTCTACATATTTTGTTATTGTATGAAATTTTAAATCCTTCCCATGTAGTCAATAATATTTTCTCATTATTAACCATCCAGGACAACCAGTGATACAGTACTCTACAAAAATTACTAAAAATAATGGATTTGTTTTTAAAAGCTGAGACCTTGTACCTTTTGAACTTGAAAAAATAATATCATAATTAAAAGCTATCTAGCTTTTTTCTTGCTTTTGTTATGATACTGTAATACCTAAGAGTATATATATGTACGAGTATATAATAAAAAAGGATGATGACATTGAAAAGGGCCAAATAAATGCATCAAGGATGCAATATGTGAAAAAAAAATTAAAATATTAAAACTTTCTAAATATTGTATTGCTAATAGAGTGGAAATAAATATGACGATCAAATAAGCAAATGATTTTAATTTAATTTTAATCAAATAAGCAAATGATTTTAATTTAATTTTAAAGAATTGATACCTAATACTAAAGATTGGATCATACAATCTGTTTACTTACGATAAGATAAGAGAAACTCGTTACTACGTGATTGCTTTGTAACTCACAATTGCATGTTTAAACAACAGTGGTTTACACAATTCTTTTTGCGAATGATTTAACATATTTTTAGTAACCGTTTGTATATTTAATACAGATAACTATTTTACAAACCACGCTCTGCTACAATTTTTGTCTCATCTCCGTTGGAAAGCTAAATAACAGAGTTATGGGCCAAAATAAAATTAGAAAGTGTTACCCCACAAAAAAAATTTTAACAAATTTCAGAACCATTGTGGCTCAAGCCATGGCCGGTGCGCATACTTATAATAGATATAATTAAAAATATTGAAATGATTTACCTTTGGGTCCTGGTCTCAAGAAATGTTACCTTCTTGATCGATCGTGAGACCTTCCTGTTGTTACCAGCAAACTTAATGACCCTCTCTCGTTCACTTCTTATATATATATATATATATATATATATATATATATATATATGAAGTTATATATATATATATATATGAAGCAACGGAAAAACAATGGATAATGTTAAATATCAAGAATATATATATATATATATATATATATATATATATATATATATATATATATATATATATATATATTTGTCAGCTGTTGCTATCTCGCGGCAACAATTAGAATTATTTCTGATCGAATTAGACTATTTAGGCAGTATTACAAAATAACGTTACAGACCTCCCCCACGAAATGGAAACCAGGGGTGGGTGAAATGTGAAACCCAATGTGTGTGTCAGTAGTATCGTATGTACAAATTTTGCGACTGTCAAGGCGCAGCGGCGGCCCCTCATGAGGCGAACGATGACTGAGCTTAGCCCCGAGAGTAACTACCGAATAACCTGTCTATTGCATTCTGTGTGTGCATCCTAAATATTAACAAATATATAACCATATAAATAAATAAATAAATATATATATATATATATATATATCTTTTCCCAAACTAACATATAAATATAATGACAAATAATATACAATACAAATAAATATTCATATAATCCATGGGTATAAACACACATACACACACACACACACACATTTATATATATATATATATATATATATATATATAATAACTATTAAGGGAGTTAATAGAATATTCCGAACATCACGTCGGGTATGACTTGTTATGGCTTCGACCAGCATGGAGTGAGAGTCTGGTAGCTCTCTTTTTAAACAATACCTTACTATCTATGACGTATAACAATTATGATGACAATCCATACAAACAAATAACAATAACAGGATAAATATATTAGGTCACATAAGATATAGAATACACAAAATAATAATAGGTTAGGCTTATCTAATATCACTGGCCCTCTGAATAATGGCGCGACCACCAAACGTTCGGGACTTAACTACTTTTCTGTCTATAGTTTCATTAATCTTTGGGAGTTGTAAACATGGGATTAATTTATTATTATTATTAATAATTTTTTTTATTTTTTAAATTTTATAATATTGTTTGCTATACCACTTGGGTCCTGGCCTGTCTCTACAGTCCCTAGCACTATGTCCAACATGTCCACAGGCATAGCTCGTCCGGCGTATAGGCCGAGAACCCTACAACCAAGATAAAGAGCGCTATGGTTTATTATTGGTTGTATTGCCTAAGGCACTATTTGTTGACTTGGAGCAACAAATCTATAAATAGATTTTACTGTGTGATAGCTGATATTAAATGAGCCCTTCCAGGAATTTCTGGTAGTATTAGTAAACAACATTTTGGTTTTGATGAAAACATTTTAAATTAACTCCTGTGCAAATGCAACACTCTTGACCAAGCATGACTTCACTCATACAGTTAACGTGGTATGTAGAAAAAACAAAACTTTTGACTTTTGTAACTTGTATAACTTAACAACAAACTTATATATGAATTAGCTGGCTTTCATCAATTGTTAACTCACTTTTCTTTTAAAAAACTGTGAAGAATAACTACACATGCTGAGGTACTGGATTTCAATTGTGATACCCAAGTCAAACAGTACATCTCATACAACGAAAATCAAGACACAAACACACATTGATTACCACATATCAAACTGTCTCACCCACATATATTTTTAAGGAAAATAATGGTTATCTTGACCAAAATAAATATTAAGTCTATTTCAGTTTACTGAAATATATTATTATGAAATAGATCAGTTTTTTTAATTTTGAAAATATGAGACATAAATTACACTCATGATTAAATTATAAAATGTATTTGAAAATTAATCTTCCTATAGGAATAAAAGTGGTCATTATAATTTAAAACCTGACATTATTGTTCCAATATTATCTTTTAATATTTTAGAATTTTTAGGAATATTCTAGCAATTTTTATAGTGTTTCGCTGAATCAATTTCTTCGGATTTCTATTCAAGGTTGCATATTATTATTCTGTTAAACAAGATAATTATAAACTTACACAGTTGATTTATATTGAAACTGTTTCTTCTGTTACAGATTATTTAGTTTTATTGATTTCTCTCTCAGATGTGAAAATTACCTAGAGATATGGGATGGACCAATTGGGACTAAACTGATAACTAAATACTGCTTTCATGACACCAAAATTCAACTTCGTTCCACTAATAACACAATGACTGTGAATTTTGTTTCTAAAGATCTTTGGTATAGAAGTGGTTTTTATGCCAGTGTGTCTTTCAGTTATGGTAAGAAAAAAATATTAAATAGTAATAAAATAATAATAATATAATGACTGAAAACAAAATAATAACAGTGTCATAAAGAATATAAATTAACAAGGATCAGAAAGTAAAATATTCCAATATGAACACTGCTACAAGTGTAATTTGACCATCTTTGTAGCAAGGTGATTTTTTAATTATAAAAATAAAAGTTAAATATTTTAAGGGGTCTGAAAAAATTTAATAAATAGTTTTTCAAAAGTTAGTTGTAAAATAAAAATATTTAATATCATTAATTTAGAGTTGAAAAACTTCAGCTATAAAATAAAATATTTTATGGGATAAAATTTATTATTTATGATAAAATGTTTTAATAGATTCAAGGTTCACTTTGAGGTAAAAAGAAAACCTAGTTCTCCTTTTTTAAATTCACATTAATTGACACTACAATTTTGAGCATAGACATAAAACTAATAAAAAACACCTAAAGGTTTAAAAATGAATATCTGAGAAAACCTACAAATTCACAAATGCAACATAAATGAACATCCAACACACTCCTAAAAATACAAACAACTACACCGAACAGATCACACTAAGCACTATTATATAATATACAAAGCATAATGAAGAAATAAGAGATGTTACAAAATAATGCTACCTACAAACTCTCTGCAAACGAGTAAGAGCCTTTGTTAAAAGCGATTGTGGGAGATCAAATCCATAAATTCAACTAACAGAGTAAAGTAAACCTGCACAATGGGATCAGAACTATGCATAATAATGGACTATCACTCTGGTTTGCAGATGATGATTTGATTGACTTGGATATCTTAGTGACAGCTTGATATTAGTAACTGCCCTTATTTTTGTTTTCAAAATGTAAATGAACAAAAGGAAAGCAGCTTATAAGACATTTCATTATTTCAAGAGCTCAGTTCTCTTTGTGAATTAGTTGAAAACAATTTTTAAAGATTCAGCTAAGGAATACACTCTCTGCTCTTATTAACACATTGAACCCTGAACCTATATTTACAACTTAACAGCTTTTGAGACTTGTTTTGTAAGAAAATTCAGAAATTTTGTAACTACAGCTTAAGCTTAGTAATCCATATATCATAATAAAGGAAATAAAATGACTTTCATGAAATACATACTTTTATACATCTTAGTCTATTCAAAAAAATTGTAACAAATATTAAGAGGATCAACAATTGTGGTATGTTGTATGAGCTCCCACTTCAATTTGCTTACTCCCTTAAATCAGTTTGGAAAATTATTTTACTAAAGGATATATAAACAAGCTAGCAAAAAAAGCTTTCTGAAATAAACTTAATATATTTCAGAAAAAGAGAATAATATTTTATAAAAATTGCAAAGAAAAGGTGACAGTTCAGGTTGGGAGAAATATCAAACAGTATCTCTGAAAAATTCCTGCTTTTAACGCTAGGCAAAGCAACAAAGCCAAGTTGTTTCAAATCAACTAAACTTTACGAGTTATTTATAAAGCCACAGTGACAAAGCTTGGGGATTGCAGTATTGTTTAAAAAAAGGCTTTTGAACTTAGACATAAAATTGGTTGACAAAAAAAAATCTTGCTGTTTATTAGCAATTGTATGGCCTACAACAATCTTCTTTCTTCACATGTCGTATAATTTTCCTCATACATGACTTCAGTTGTTCAATCTATAAACCAATAATTAATACACAATCAGAGCACTTTATCATGTGAAATTTTAAAGTTAACTAGAAAGCTTATTTTAAATTCAATTAAAAATTATTTATTCAATAAAAACATTATTTGTTCAAAATTAAAAAGAAAAACACAAGCAAAAATTTGAATGTTATTCACGAATCGATATTATATTATTGTACATACTGTTCTGTGATTTTAAATAGTTTCAGTCACAATGTTTATTAGTTTCAATTTTTAATTTTACAATTAATGAGATACAATTTTCAATATCACATAGAAGTTCATACTAGAAGCTCAATATTTGCTTGTTTTGCTTAGAATTCATTGGAACATAAAATGCAGCAAAATTTTACATTAATGAATTACTCATTTGATTATTCACAAATAGCCAACATTGAAAAAAAAGGCACATGTGGTTTTTTTAGCTGTGTAAATATATTTAAGAACTTCTCTTACAATTAATATCCTGAGTTGGTTTTCGTTGTAGAAGAAAAGGTATTTACATAAAACTAACAGATAGGTGAATGACTAGAGACAGAATAGTCGGACATAGATTTTCAGTCAGTAAACAAAACCTTGAAGGGCATTTTACTTGAAGATTTATATACTGTATTATAAAACAGATTCTACTATCTAGACAGTTTTACACTGTTTAAAACACCTAACTACCTCACGATTGGTTCAAATTTTGGCGTTTAAAACATGTCACTGTATAATGTTAGATATTTCAAAACTTCAATAATTCTCTCTCAGCATTTCTCTTGAATAAGAAAATTTCTACTGTATTTGGCAAAACTATTTTACATAAATTCTCAAAAATCAAATTATTTTATATTTAATTTTGGTCTTGACAAAATTAGAATATGCTCTGTGTTTCCATGTCTTCAGTTTAAAATGTATTATGAAGTACAGTAAAACCTCTCATATCTGGATCAATGTGGCAACAGCTTGTTCCGGACAGCAATAAAACCATCAGTTTTGGTAAAAAAAGTATGTAATAGAGGTTTGCTTTTTTCGTTAAAGAGGTTCCTTTCATGAAATATATCTCCGCCTTCGAAAGAGTAAACGATTCGCTGCTGTTGCTTAGTCTTGTTTGAGGTACTCTATCAACTGGTTAAATGCCTGGAAAGCTTTTCAAAGCGTCATGGTTTGTTTTCTTTCATCATCTTCGACAGGCACTGGCTGTACGCTCACTAAGTCTATAATATCACGAGTAGTAAACTCATGAACTTCATCCTCTTTCATGCCAACACTGTTCTTGTCTTTACAACCAGGAAATCTACGATTTCTACATTTGTTTCACAAACAAGGTTTTCCGTTTGTAATACGTTTTTAATTCCTTAATTGTTTGATCATCCAATAGTTTTTGCCATGATTTAGCTAGTGTTATCAGTTTGATTTCATCCCATGTTGTAGAAATTCATAAAGCTACATCTAGCAAGTCTACGTTTTTTAAGCACTCAGAAACAATTCTTCCGACGCCCATACCCGCGATTATAACTGTTAGTAACTTATGGCGATATAGAAAACACAGTTTTTTCCACTTTTCCGCCATACTGTATATTGTAGATATACACAAGTGGTTCAGTCGGGAAAGAACAAAGAACTGACTGCTAGCACCAGAGGAACTAACCCGACAGCAAAGCACCTTGGGAAGTAAAGGCCCTTACTTTATTTTAACATCCGGACATCATAGGTTCCAGATACAAGAGGGCCGAACATGAGAGGTTTTACTGTAGTGTGAATATCATATCATAGTAATATGATAATAGAAAAATCTAGAATATTTTAATAAATTTATTTAATTGAGTTATGTAATATCTTGTTTTTTTTTTAAATTTCAGGTTGTGGAGGAGTTGTAAATGTAACAAAAGAATCACCTTCTACAATAACATCCTTGGATGTTGACAACAATGGCAAATATGAAGAGAACCTAAAGTGTGATTGGCACATTATAACTTCACCAAATAACGTACTTTATCTTACATTCATTTCAATGGATGTTGAAAGCTGCAATCATTTTTCAGAAATTGTTCTAAATTCTTCTTGTGAATGCGATTATGTTAAAGTAAGTTATTTTCCTATTCATATTATATCAAACTATAGAAAGTTGTTGCTTTTTAATAAAAAACATAACACTTTCCAGATTCGAGTTTCTGCTAAGGATTGGTTGATGTTTTAAGAAACCTATTTAATTCATTTAAACAAAAAATATATTTTGTTAATGAATAGTTATGTACTGATAAATCAACACAGTGCCATTTTCCACTCAGTTTACAATTACCTGCTTTCCTGTTAGGCCCATTTAATTTTGAGCTAAAAAGACATTTTTC
Source organism: Prosapia bicincta (assembly GCA_036971475.1). Taxonomy (NCBI): domain Eukaryota; kingdom Metazoa; phylum Arthropoda; class Insecta; order Hemiptera; family Cercopidae; genus Prosapia; species Prosapia bicincta. Next base: position 135,041,166 of record JBAIZL010000002.1, on the reverse strand, counting down.
TTTTATTTTTTTTCAGAAACATTTCATTTCTAAAAACCATTTTTTTTAAAATTCTTATATAATTAAGTAAGAGGTTACTGCTGAATGAAAGGGAAATGTGTATGTCCAAGAATTTTTTTATTATACTTATTAAAGATCTAAAGTTTTCTACAAAAATAGAAAACTGAAATTACGAATACAAGGCTGTTTTCATATTTTGAAGTAAATTAAGTTAGAATTCTGTTGCCAGAAATAATTTAATGTCGTCTTGTCATTCACATTCAAGTGATGTACAGAAAGATGCAATAAGCCAGATAAATGAATAACTCACTATGAAAACGAACTCCATTAAGCTAAGCATCAACACAAGCAGACAAACTGGTTGGAAAAAAAGCAGACAAGCAACAAGTTTCAAAAAAAAAATTACATTTTTTGTGTTAACAAAATATTTAAAACTGTTCTGAAAAAGCAGAGATAGCAGTACATCTCAAACATAAACAGTAGTAGAAAACTAATTAATTCTCTTTGTCCATAGAATATTAAAATGCAATTTATAATAAAAGAGGTGCTGGGCCCGACCTACAATCCTGACACTTGAGTAGAACTTGTAGTAACCTAATGTTGTTGAACATATAGTTATTGAAAGAAAAGCTAATTTAAAAGAATTTAATTTACATAGTATAATTTCTTTCATTTTAAAAGTGTTTGACACTTTGTAGAGAAATAAACTTATCTACAAACTGTAGAAGAGAATAAGGAATGCTAAACTAGTATACAAGGTTTCTACACAAGAGGAAAACTAGAGCTAAATGTGGGAATAGCAATCCAAATAATAAAACTAGTGTCTTAGTGCACCATTTCCAGCACTACTCTTTTATTTACATAAACGATGTCCCCATATCATTAAACACCATTAAGGATATCATTGTATGTATGTGTTTTTTTGATGATATGGACAAAAAAAGAACAATTCAGGAATAACCATATGCAATAAATCCTAAAGAGCAGAATGAATGAGACACTTTAACAGTTTTTCAGACTGGTCTTTAAGAAATAGAATAAGAATCAACACAAGTAAAAGAGTAAACATTTCTCAAACTTAACAATCTTCACTCTGACCATTAAATAACAAAATGAATATTTCTGTTACTTTAGATCTACGATGGCAGTTATGATAATGCTGAAATGATTGGAAAGTTCTGTAGCAACACTTTGTTTCCACCAATAACTTCATCTTCTAATCAACTCTTTGTGCGCTTTGTAACAGACTCTGAAATGGACAACAGTACTGGATTTCAAATAAAGATTGAAGCCCTAGAGTGTAAGTTTTAATTTGTGTCATATGTTCTATATACAATAGTGCTACTTGAAACAAATAAATTTTGTACAAAATAGTATTTTTATGGATGTCCGCTTACAGAAAAAATTACCAACTTTATTGTTAGAACCTTCAAGTAGTGGATGCACTTGATCTATTGAATTCACATCACTGGAAATATTTTTGCATTCCTTAGAGGGATGTTACTCATTGCAGTCAAAGAATTAACCTTTTTATTCAATTGTAGCAATATTAAATAATAATTTTGTTCAAAATAAAGTGCAAAATTGACCCTTCATTCTTCCTGAAACTGCTGACATTAGCTCATTGTGGATGAAGTTGTTTTCTGAACATATATTTGCACACAATCTATTCCAAAACTAATTCTATTCACTTCCACACCTTTCATGTATATATATATATGTCTACAAACATAACCTCATTCTCATTCAGTCATTTATATACCTGAGACTGGGTACTGCCTGTGGCTTGCCCATTACCTCTCTGAAATTCACCTGAGATTAACAGAATTTGGCTTTCCATTACTTTCAAGGTCATTCCCTTAAGAATTCATCGGAAACCAAAAAAATCAATTTTTGCTCATTACCTACATTCTATTCATTTATGCATATAGATAAGATTCATGACTGCAGTTTGCTTTCTCATCACTTCCCAGTCATTCAATCATACACACACCTAGAACCGATGGCTGAAGTACTTCATCTTTTAGACAGTATCAGTAGTTTGCTTGCTCATCACCTTCGTATCATTTAGTCATGTGTGTACCTGAGATTGATTACACCATTTTACATTTTCATCACATTGATGTCATTCTGTCATTTATATACTAAACAATAATAATTGCAGAATCCATTCAAAACAACTACATGTTATTTCATCGACCATACACCTGAGGTTAAGGTGCTTTAGTTTATATACTCGATACCATCATTTCATTCATACCTGATACTGAAGTTTAATGTGTGGTTACCATCATCTTTGTATATTTCTATCATGCATAAATCTAAAACAAAAATATTAAAATTTTGCTTGCCCATCATCTCGCTGCATTTAGTTATGCATACACATAAATTTGAAGATTGCAGTTTGTTTGCTCATCACCTACATGCCATTCACTCATGTATACTGCAACGGTGCATCACCCCGGCAACCATCAACCTGTCAAAAGTTGTCTACCACCTAGTTACATGAGCAAGTATTTAAAATCCCATCTAATAAGTATACCCTGGGAACGTTGTCTATAAAGTGTATTTAAAGTCATGGTAAGGTCAGTGATCTGTCATATGGTCTAATTTATGTCAGCTGAAAACACATAAAATTTATCACATCATAAATTTGCCTTACCATGCTTTGAAGACAACTCTCCACAATGCTCCTGCTTTAGTGAAGTCCGTGCAAGATAGAGTCTCACCATATCCTCCTAAAAGAGGTCCTGTGTTTCATATGGTAAAACCTGCCAGTGAGTATCAACTTCTGGGCTTTAAAGCAAAACCAACTAGTCCTTAAGCTAACTCATAATTTATAATTTAATTTAATTAATTTCTCTGGATGGGTTGCTCGATTATCTTTAGGTTGCACATTGATTTCTAGCTATTTATTATTAAATAAATATGACTGACTCTAATAGGCTGGATTTTATCTATTGTATTGATTTTATGAATTTACTATTATGATTTACTAGTTGGGAAATAATTAAATTTATTATTTTTGTACACAGGATTAATTCAATAAAAATTACTCTTTTGGCTGTTGTTGGAAACTGAATTTAATAATAAAGAAATTTGTAACTGAATAAATTCTTAAATAATAAAATTCTGAAATAAAATCTTAAAGTCCTTAGCTAACAAAACATAAATTAAATTTTCCTTAATTAAACTAAAATTATTTTGATATTTATTGCAGGGAGGTTGGCTAAGTTTATTTAAATTATTATAAATTTCAAACTTAATTTATGATCTTATTTTGTGCCAGCAGTTAAATGACATTCAATAAATTTACATATTGTATTATTTAAACGAAATTTGTTACGAATTCTACTGCCACAGAAATCATTGATTTACAAGCTTATGAATTTATATATATATAATTTGAAATATTTTAATTAAAACTAAACTTCAAAGTTTTATCACTCATTCAAAAATATTAAATAATTTGTGATTGACTTTGTTTCAATACACGTAAGACTAACAGTTTATGTTTGTTTACCATAACTTTTATATCATTTTGTTACGTATATAACTCAAACATATATTATGTAGTTTACTTGCCCATCATCTTCCAGTATTCAGTCATGCATTCACATAAATCTGAGGATTGCAGTTCGTTTGCCCATCACCTACATGCCACTCACTCATGTATACACCTCAGACTGATGTTTTATGTCTGCCTACCATCACTTTTAAGTAATTTTGGTATGTATATATCTAAGACAGAAATTCTGTAGTTGCCTTGCCCATCATCTCCCTGTATTCAGTTATGCCTTCACTTAAGTCTGAGGATTGCAGTTTTTTTTATCATCACCTACATTCCTTTCCCTCATGTATACACCTCAGACTGATGTTTTATGTCTGCCTACCATCACTTTTAAGTAATTTTGGTATGTATATATCTAAGACAGAAATTCTGTAGTTGCCTTGCCCATCATCTCCCTGTATTCAGTTATGCCTTCACATAAGTCTGAGGATTGCAGTTTTTTTATCATCACCTACATTCCTTTCACTCATGTATACACCTCAGACTGATGTTTTATGTCTGCCTACCATCACTTTTAAGTAATTTTGGTATGTATATATCTAAGACAGAAATTCTGTAGTTGCCTTGCCCATCATCTCCCTGTATTCAGTTATGCATTCACTTAAGTCTGAGGATTGCAGATCGTTTTCCAATCACCTATATGTCATTCACTCATGTATACACTTAAGACTAACAGTTTATGTTTGTTTACCATAACTTTTAAGTAAATTTGATATGTATATATCTGAGACAGAAATTCTGTAGTTGCCTTGCCCATCATCTCCCTGTATTCAGTTATGCCTTCACATAAGTCTGAGGATTGCAGTTTTTTTTATCATCACCTACATTCCTTTCACTCATGTATACACTTCAGACTGATGTTTTATGTCTGCCTACCATTACTTTTATGTGATGTTGTTATGTATAGATCTAAGACCCATATATATATATATATATATATATATATCTGTTTGTTTGCCCATCACCTACATGCCATTTACTCACGTATATAAGTAAGATACTTTTTATGTTTGTTTACTATCACTTTTAAGTCATTTTGATATATATATATATATATATATATATATATATATATATATATATATATATATATATTTAGGTTAGTTTTGGTTGGTAAAGATTATTTAGATTTTTTGGACTAGGAGACTGACAGACTTACCTTGGTAAGAGTCCACACTGTAGTCTTGAAATAGAAACACATAAAAGCACTTAAACAATAATATATTTCAACCACACAGTGGTCTTTGTCAATCGAAGAGAAAACACAAAAAGAAATATGAGAGAATGAAATAAAATAAAATTTATTTAGACAAAACGTTTGTGATTTCCTCGTTTGTCATTGTTTTTTTCAATCAAAAACTTGTCATTGATAGGCCTCAACCCTCACTTTCCTGTCATTTAGTCATATTTATACCCTAGATAGTAAGACTGTGGTTGTCTCCTTGTCATTCATTTTTAGATAATCCATTTAAGCAGAAAGATTGTGGTTTCCCCACAATTAATCGGTATTATTAATTACCATCAATTTCAGACCTGTAAATTAGTCATGAATACAGCTGAGACTGAGAGACTGATTTCTTCACCCATCGCCTCCTTGTCATGCCACTAATTTTTTTCAGTTTAAAACCTATCATAAATAGCCTATGGTTTGTTGTTAATCATTTTCTTCTTTATAAAGTTACCACAAATAACTCCAGTTTTATTACCTGCTTATTAAATTGTCCATTAACCTGAAAAACTATGGTATGGCTGTCCATCTCCTTATCATTCAGTCCCACAAAGTCCTTAGAATGACAAACTGCATTTTGCTGCCTGTCATCTTTGTGCATGCCTAATCCACATCTTTTATACACAAGTCTGTACCCATAATTTCCTTCTCATTCAATCATTTACTTGCTGAATTCTTAAAACTGTGTTTCATTAAGTGTTGGCATTGAAATATATGGCTTCTTTTCTCAGAATGAGGGTGGTTTTTAATGATACTAAAAAAAATATTACATCATTACCTTGAAAATATATTTAATACTGTAGCTGGAATCACCGTACATTCTTTCTAGTAATCAAAAAACTATACAAGTTCTTGAATTTAAATTTGTTTAAATATTTTTTTGGTTTATAATTTAGAAAAGACATTTTTGTCAAAAGAGGGGTTTTAATCTTAAAAGTGTTCTAAACTAAATAACTGATATTTAAACCTTGTTTGATATGTACGAGGTGTAGCTAGAAAAAAACCGAACTAGCACAGGTGAAACAATAAAACGAATGCAATAAGGCTGAAAGTCGCCTGGCCTGTTACGTGACTCTTTCTCCGCCTACTGCTCGAGTTTCATCTGCCTCCTGCACTCAGTCTGCCCTTGGCGTCTGTTCTAAGTAGTTGACGTTTTGTCAGTGCGTCGGAAAAATGTTGAGTGTACAGAAAGAATAGCGTGTTAACATCAAATTTCTTTTCAAACTTGGAAAATCTGCAAGTGAAACGTTTGTAATGTTGCAACAAGTGTACGGCGATGATTGTTTATCGCGAACACAAGTGTTTGAGTGGTTTAAACGATTGAAAGATGGCCACGAAGACACAAGTGATGACGCTCGCACTGGCAGACCATTGTCAGCAAAAACTGATGCAAACATTTAAAAAATCGGTAAAATTGTTCAAGAAGATCGCCGTTTAACAATCAGAGCAATGTCTGAGTTGACAGGAATTGACAAGGAAAGTGTTAGGCAGATTCTTCATGAAAGTTTCAACATGAACAAAGTGTGTGCAAAAATGGTTCCAAAGTGTCTCACAATTGAACAGAAGGAACGCCGAAGAATGATTTGTTCTGACATCCTAGAAAACATTGAAAGTGATCCCACCTTTTTACAAAATGTTACTACTTGTGATGAATCGTGGTTTTTTACTTACAATCCCGAAACCAAACACCAATCGATGCATTGGAAATCTCCTGATTCTCCACGACAAAAAAAAGCACGAATGTCAAAATCGAAATTCAAGGCAATGATGATTGTTTTTTTTTTATGTCAAAGGGATTGTACACATTGATTGGGTACCAGAGGGACAAACAGTGAATCAGCATTACTACATTAGCGTCCTGACTACCCTACATGAGCGAGTATGGAGAAAACGGAACGATTTGTGGACAAAAAAGACATGGATCCTACACCAAGACAATGCCCCAGCTCACAATTCGTTGTCAGTGAAGACGTTTTTAGCCAATCACAACATTCCCATCTTAGACCATCAACCCTACTCACCTGATTTGGCCCCCTGTGATTTTTTTCTTTTCCCTAAAGTCAAGTCAGCTTTGAAAGGAACTAGATTTGAGAGTGTTGAAGCAGTAAAAGAAAAAGCAATGGAAGTAATGTATGGACTTACCGAAAATGATCTGCAGCATTGCTATGAACAGTGGAAAATTTGTATGGAGCGGTGTATAGACCGAGGAGGAGAGTACATTGAAGGAGATAACATCAAATTGTAAATAATGGAAAATAAAATTTTTTTATAGCATCAGTTCGGTTTTTTTCTAGCCACACCTCGTATATAAACACTCCTAATACTAATAAATATACAACCTCACTTTATGTAATTTACTTTTGAGTAATATACTAGTGTAAGTCAATTAGTATCTGCAGTTTGTGGATATTGGTAGTACTGTTGTTTTGCGTTGATGATGAATGTTTTGTTTATCTTTTGTTATGTCTATGCATGTTTCAAGCTGCTAGGTTAGTTTCGTTATTACTGTAGTGCTTTTTATCATGGCTGCTCGTTTTCTGTTTGCACAAAGAAAAGCAACGTTCAGTAATCCGCTTTTTGAGGTCGTAAGGTGCATCAGGGTCCGAAATTCATCGAAGACTTTTGGTATAGTATGGAAACAGTGTTTTACCACAAAGAAGTGTCTATGAATGGATTGAAGAATTCAAAAATGGTCGCACAAGTATTACGCACAATGAAGGAGCTGGACTACAGTTTATCGTCACAAATGAAGAAAGCAATGAACTTTCACAAGAAATGGTTCTCCTAGACAGACAAGTAATATTGACGAAGTAGCACATCGTCTGCAAAACCACAACAGACTTGGGTTTCATAAAGTTTGTGCAAAATGGGTCCCAAAATCAGCTCACACAGTTGCATAAACAAACGAACTTGGATACCTGCCAAAAAGTTTTGGATCGCTAGGGTATCAAATGGGACTTCTTAGACAGAACCGTTACTGGTGACAAAACATGGATGAATCATTACAAGACAGAGAGTAAACTGCAGAGTATGCAATAGGCATATTCAAATTTGCTGTGCAAGAAAAATTTCAAGACCCAATTGTCCGCAGAAAAACTGATTCTTCCGATTTTTTGGGACTCACAAGGTCCAGTACTGGAACATTACAGTTGAGAAAAGGGGCACAACAATAAGCAGTGTATGTTACAGTGAGATTCTTATTACCAAGCTAAACCCTGCAATTCAAAGAAAACCCCAAGGACAGCTGTCAAATCCTCGTCCACATACTGCTGCAACGCTCCAAAAACTCAATTTTGAAGTACTGGCTCATCCTTCATATAGCCCGGATCTTGTCCCTTTTGACTATCATTTTGTTGGTCAACTCAAAGAGTCATTAAGGCTCTGTTGTTTTACAATGGGTGAATCACTGAAAGGAGCAGTGCATTCCTAGATCACAACTCAACCGAAAACCTTCTTTTGTGAGGACATCTGGAACCTTGTACAACGATGGACCGAGTGTGTTAAAAAGCAAGAGGACTATGTCAAAAAATTATGTACACTTAAGTTTCCTATTTGATTACAATAATATTTTATAACTACATTGCAGATAACAATTGACTTATCCTCGTATATTGAAATTTGCCAAATCAAGCTCAAATATGGGTTTTCTAATTCACATTGAAAATATTGATAAAGCTCTAGTACATCCTCTGAATTTTTCTGAATTAGTGCAAAGAAGTTTTAAAACATCATTCATACTCAATTTGTTAATTGTCTTTAATTTGCCTAATACATTCCCATCATCACTTTGTCATAAAACCGAAAACCAAGGTATTCTGAATAGTTTTCAATGCATCATACTCATGACGCTGAGCTAACATCTATCTATGCAAATATAGATATATTCAGGATAAAACCACCACTTTAAAAAATTGTCTTATCTTTATCTGAGTTTTTATCATTTCATATCTATTTTTTCCTTCCATTCTCAAAACGATGTTCAGCAGTAAAATCATATTAATTACTTATTACACTTTTGATATTACTTGCGACCAGACGTTTTGTTAACTTATAGTTGTTACATTGTTAATTTACACTTGGAGGAAACGTTTTCGTCTTACGACTACTTCAGCCTCCTATTTTTGCCGCTAGGAATGCTGCTGTTGTGCTTCCTTGGTACCATTTTCTGAAAGTTAGAAGTGATGTGATCGAAGAGTACATGCGATCTGTGCCGTGTTTGATCATTTAGGATGTCATTTTTATGTGTGTTGCTATGTATATATATTTCATACTGTTCTAGTGTGTTTAATTAATGACTTTTATTGCATGTGTGGAGGATGCTCATGTTATTTTCCATACTTTGCATGAGTGTTTAGTGTCCATGAGGTGATTTGCGAAAGCGGATTCAATAGTAGTTTGCAGTGCACTTTTGTGCTCTTTATATCTTTCGGCAAAAGATCTGCCTGTTTCTCCAATATAGAACTTATTGCAGTTGTTGCATTTTAGTTTTTATACTCCTGGGTTATTGTATGTGTTGGTATTGTTATTAATGCTGTGTCTGATAGCTGTTTGGCTTTTATTTGTTGTTCTGTAATCTACATTGTATCCTGCTTTTTTGAATTGGTGTGCTATTTTGTTATACTAATGTATGGGTATATTATAATACTAGTGTGGGTTTTCTTTTTACACTAAGGGCAATTTCTCCTCTGACAGCTTCTGTTTTAATTACCTTCATTGTCCCATTGTTTTTGAAATCCATGACATCATGTTTCATGTTTTATTTAATTTATAATATGTTCACAATCTTCAAAACCAAGTTGGTGATGGTTTCCATCAGGGCCCAGGGGGGGGGGCAGTCCTGTGTTGGATATTGTATTTGGTTGTATCTAGAACCAACTCAGTTTTCTTCAACTCACAATTACTGCTACTGAAATATGATTAATTGTTTCTCTGTATATGCTCTTAGGGAACTTTACAAACCTCCCAGTGATAAAAGTTATTTTTTTTGGTATTTTTATTAGACTGTGCTTACTTTTTTAATTTCCTTTTAGTCAATATTTCCTGCAGTCATTGTATTTTGAATTGCATATTTTTAAGTAGTTAGTAAATGAATTTTGTCATGAATATAAAGTAAATGAATAAATAAAATTACTTTTAACTCATTTCTTTCTTACAGCACCTTGTGGAGAAAAAGTCCGATGGGTGGACCCTTTCAATCCCCAGGTTCTTACATCACCAGGATTTCCATCAACTTACCCTCACAAAATCATTTGTTCATGGTATTTAAAATCAAACCAGAGTAATTCTCAAATAAATATCAACTTTAATTCTTTGAACATTGTAAAGTCACCTTCTTGTACTCGTGATAGACTGGAGATTAGAGATGTTCAGGTAAAGAATTGTTAACATTGATATGTATTTGTTTTATACAATTTATAAGACAATATGCAATACAATTATGTTGAAATATAAAATTACCTTTTTGTAATTAAATAGCCCATTCCTTAATAATACCTTTATTAACTTTACTATCATTTACCCACAACTAACAAATCATTTTAAAATTAAATAATTGGCAGAATTTTTTATTTTATGTACTTTTTATTTTTCAAAAATATAACACACAATAGACATAATTTTTATCTCATATGCACATATGACCTCAAAATTCTAAATATGATGGTATTGAAGTCTGTGTAGTAGGTAGATCCCTTTCCCCACCCCCTCTTTATTTACATCAGCTAAGCGAACCTGGCCATAATTTTCCCAGTGCCATGGTATCATTATAATCTTTTCTTACAAGGTGGTACAATGGATGTATAGCTAGCTCTTTATGGTCCTGATAAAGAGTTTGTTCATTTTATGTACATGGGTGATGCCTAAATATCCTGTTGCAAAGTGTTATGTCCTTATTTTAATCCTACATACTTTCACAATCTTGTTCTATCTATTATAGGTTAGAGTAATCATACTCATTGATCATTTTAAAACTACAACAACAAGAATAATTACATTTAGGTCTTAATATTTGTCTTTCTTATCCTAATTGTGAAAAAATGTTCTTTGAATATGAGCAGTAATTTAAAATATGAACAAAGAATTGCCTCCTTCTCACATTCCTGACACATCGCAGAATCTGCTACATTCAACCTCTGTAGGTATCTGTTTCCTGTGATTTTTTTGTTCATATTGATCAACAAAACAATTCATATAAAAGTCATGATTTCCATTTGTCCATTATTTATATAGGAATACACCGAAAGGTTTTATTTGCCTAGCAAATGATGCAAGAGGTCTTGGAGTTTTGATTGCATGTCACACATTTGTCAGAGAGAATTTCACATTTCAAACAGAGAGAATTTGCTGATACTGAGTTTAGTGTGCATTATCAGACGAGAGAATCTTGGGTCCAATTTTTTTTTTTTTTGCAGTACAGTGAACACCAAGAACTATCAATGCATTTTCAGTGAATTTGTTGAGAAATTAGATGGTATTGAGCTGCATCAAGGGTACTTTCAACAGTACGGCGCCACTTGCCATTTGTCATGTGAGAGTATGGCACTGATCCAAAGTTACTTCGAAGACCGCATGGTTTTCAGGAATTTGTGGCCGCCAAGATCACCAGACTAGACCACACCAGACCTTTTTTTGCTGGGGTTATCTAAATGGAAGCGTCTAAACTACATGCCTCCAGACTTTGGATGATCTGATGGACAATATTACACACGTAATCAACAGTACTAATAACTGGCAGCAGCAAACTGCCAAAAACATGGAACAACGTGTTCAGCTGCTCCTAGGGGCTGAGGGACGACATTTTCAACACAACCTTTTAAGACCAATTAATTTCCCAGATATTCTGTACATGTAAGACACGACATGTTACGTGTATTTTTCTTCTTCAAATAAACATAAAATGAAATAATGAGTTTTATATGAATCGTCCTATATTATGCATGCACTCTTAAATTAACAACTTGCTAAATATATTAGTTTCACAAATTAGGATTTTTTTAAGGTTCAAATGATATTTACTTGTTACAAGGTGAGCATTTTTAATTGTTGTAATAAATGTCAATATTTGTTGAAGGATACCACCGTAAATTTGTGTATCCTTTGAAGATTATACGTATGGCATGCTATTCTTTGTTTCTACCATTGACCTATCAATCTTAACAACTTTCTCATTTCCAGATATAAAGAAAGATTCAGAATTAACTGGAAACAATTTTTGTAACAATAAAGAATTATTTTTTTTAGTTATAAAACTTAGTCACCTTTAAAGTACTTTTCATCAACACTAGTACATCAGGATAAAATAGTCCACCCACTGCTCAAATCACTGATTGTACCCTTATTTTTCTATGCCAATGATCATCATCTTACATTATCTTTAAAATATTTTAACTTTAGCTTTCTTTCATCCATAGGATGAAAAAGAAGTCACAAGATAAATTTATCGATGTTTTCTAAGTTTTCATTAGTTCTTGACCAACTTAGATGATCATTGCCTTTGACTGACACGCTCCCATATATTATTTATAAGTACCATTCATACGCTTTGGTTCTCTTTAAGTTATGTTCTTCAAAAATTGTAGTCAATGGGGTAAACCCAAACTACAAGAGCGACATGTGTAGTCAATTTCATTTGCTGATATATTAGTCTCCTTTTGTCATGGTGATTTATAACCCACTGCAGTACAAAGTTCTTCTCGTTGGATGAGATAAAATAAATTTGTAACAGAATGATCATGAAAATTTTAATAGTGTCTAGGAACAATGTTGCTGCCATTGACTATAATTATTTATATCAAATTTTCAAATGTAATACTATATTTATTAATAATAAACTCTTTCCTTTCTAACTAGTTCTCCTTCAACTACTGCCACATTATTAGCTTCATTTTGTTGTTTCTTATCTTTGGTTAGTTGCTCTTCTATTAATTGGAGCTTTTAAAAATTGTTTACCTTTATTTAAATTTCTGTTATAAGTTGAAATAATTTGTATTAGTGTATAATATCCATCTGTGTTTTTAAAAACAAATTTTGAAAATACACTGTTTTCATTGTAACCTAAATAATATTTTAAGTCTTGCAGTGGATGTTTTAATCTAATTATTGCTATAAATCTAATGACATATTGTATTTGTTTTCAGGATAACACAATAACTGAAGAAAATAGAGTAAGTATTCTCTTATTATTTGTTATTACTGTCACAGTGATAATATAAGTGTAGGAAAGAATTGCCTAGTACTAGGCATTGCCCAGTATCAGAGCTAGTGGTTTTCCTACTACTTAATAATTTTAAATTTACAATTCCTATGTTATTCATCAACATAATAAATAGACATTATGACTTTAGCCGCTTGTCTTCAGAGTTCTGTATAAGTAAATGTTTATTGTGCATCCATTCTCCAGCTTGTGTAAATCAGTATAATCATATTAAATTAATTATTTTTTAATTTTTTTTTGTTGTGAGTGTGTTTTGTCATTTAGAATGTGTCATGGATAGTATTTATGGTGTTTATGTATCTCGTAGTTTTCTACTGTGTTAAGTTTGTTGCTTTTTTTATGTAGTGTAGGATATTTAGATTGGTAAAAGATACACTTTTACATAGGACACACAGGGAAAGCATTTGCACAAGAAATAATGAACACGTAAAACAGATAAGAAAGACACAACCCAAATCAAATTTCAGTATACACATAACATACAAAACACACTACACTCACAGACTGACATAAACACCAATCTAAAAATCCTACTCTACATAAAAAAAAGCAACAAATATAACACAGTAGAAAACTACGAGATGTATATAAACACCATGAATAATATCCTCAACACATTCTGAATGTTTTAAATATTTTATACTCAGTAAAAATTATAAACAAATGCATTGTACAGTCCAAACTTTAAGTAATATACAATATCCGTTTTCCTTTGTATTGATAATTGGTGTAATAAAAACCGGTATATAAAATCCATGAAAAATAACTATTATTTTATAGTGAACTTTCATCGTGTTACGTGTTGAAGTGCAGGGTAATAATTGACAAAGACTGTGTCTTATGAAGTATTTTTTTCCTTCAACATATTCTAATCAAAAATACATTCTAAGAAAGTGATTTTAAGTGTCACAAACCATATATACTAATAGTTATTAAAATTCAAAACATAACCTTAATCTCTTGAATTTTGTAGTTCATTACGTTTGGTGAAATGTAATTAATCACTTCTACATTAGTTTATGACTATCCGAACTTTAATTTTATAAATTTGTAAAAACTTACTGAGACAGAACGTTTTCGATTGCTCCGTGGTGGCGATCTTCATCGGTGTCTAAATTTCCCCCTTGGAGTAGTTGTTAAGTTGAGCGGTGACAGTTTTAAAAGCAGGGTTTTGATATTATCAAAGAGTATGTATGATTTATATTGGGTTTGTTCGTTCAATATGTTTGTATTTTGTGTTTTTGTGTGTTTGTAAATTTTATATTGTTCTAGTGTGTTGAGATGTGGTCCTTTTTTGTTGATGTGTAAGATTTCTGTGTATTTGTGTCCTGTTTCTTTTAGGTGATTGGATAATGCTGATTTGGTGTTCTGTTTTGGGTGATTTTGTGTATTCCTGAACTCTTTGTTTGAAGCTATGACCAGTTTGCCCAATGTAGAATTTGTTGCAGTTTGTACAGTTTAATTTGTATACACCTGATGCTTGTAGTTTATCTTTGTTGTTGGTGTTGTGTTGTATTTTGTATTGTAGTTTGTTATTGTAGATTTTAATTTCATTGTTTACTTTTTTGTTGGGTGTGTTTTTGTGTTTGGTTAGGTTTTTTGTGTCATGTCGAAGTGAGTCTTGGTCTTTGGTGTCAGTTTTTTGTGTGGCGTTTTCAGTTTGTAGTATAATGATTTTATTTGTTATGTTATTTGATTTATAATGTAGGTTATATTTTAGGCCTTTGTTTATTAAATTCATTTCATGTTGTGTGAATTTGATATTAGTAACGGACTACACAATTCAAGAGTTTAACACGGTAAGACAGGCTGAAATCCACGAATACAAGAAGATGGTTTTAAAGGCTAGAAAAACACAACCCCACATACAATTCAACAAACAATGCCTAATTCACAACATAACACCAAAATACGCGAAAATAAACATTATCATTAACACAAAATCAGCTACAATCACTAAACAAAAAGCAAAAATCATTTACATAAAACAAAGCATTAAAACTCTATACAAAAATAAAGACTCACTAAACCATAGGCTATACCAACTTCCCGTAAATCTCGCCAACACGATGGGACACGAACTCACACTACAAATCATACTAGACACTAATAAATGGGCAACAAATAAACTAATAAACATAAAAAATAAACACAACAAAAAGATTAGGCAACTATTATGTAAAACAAAAAACACAACATACTCTCAACCCAATCAAAAATTTTCCCCCGTACATTTAACCTCGCACAAAAACATAACCAACAAAAACGTAAACAATGAAATTGAAATCGCTGCCAACATAAAACAAAAAAACATGATCAAAAACAAAAACTAAACATGATCACACTCACGAAGGCAGACAAAAGGAACACCACAGTAATTATTAGTACTAACAGCCTAAACATAATACATAATAAATAATAATATAATACAACTACTTACACATCCAACTGAAAAATACCACAGAACCATCAAAAACCTAATAAACTGCTCCAAATACACTACCAGTAAAATAAAAAATACCATCTAAAACAATTCCACTCTAAAGCACCTACCCTCCATGCTCTCCCCAAAATTCACAAACCCAATGCCCCATCTGAGCCATCATCAACTACCAAAATGCTCCTGCACATAAACTAGCAAAATACATGGACAAAATAATCAAACAATCCACACAGAACCTTTGTAATTAACTTGAACACATACACATAAATAAAAAACAGAACAAACCTCATAAATAAAATAAAAGACATAAACATACCACACAATGCAACACTACTATCACTCGGCATAACAAACATGTACACCAACATACCTGTAAACAAAACCATCTACATCCTAAAGACCCAATTAATGGAGAACAACATACCATAAACGCACATCACCGAAATCCTAAACATCCTCCAAACCATCACCAAACAAAACTATTTTACCCACAACTCAATTTTTTATTCTAAACCAGATGGCCTATCCATGGAAAGTCCTATCATCAGCATCCTAAGCAAAATCTTCCAACAACACATAGAAGACACCAAGATACACACAAACAATACACACGCTCTCAAAATCATTTACTGGCACAGATACGTCAATGATATCATAACACTATACAGAATCAACACCAGACAATGCAAAAAACTCCTCATCTACACTAATAAAATACACCCAAAACTCCAGTTAATCTCAGAGATTGAAACCAACCGATAACAAAAAGCCCCACATAAAAACACAGCTTCACATTTACAGGAAACCGACAACGACAGACACACTTATTCCACGACACCTCAAGCCACCCTATCAAACACAAACAAGTTTAGATCCATGCTCCATAGACTTAAAGAAGTACCAATGGTGACAGAAAACTTTAACAAAGAACTAGACACCGTTAAATATTTAGCATACACAAATGGATACAACCCCACAATAATAGACAAACTATGCCACAATATATAAAAAAACATTAAACTTAACACTACAGGGAGGGAAAACAAATACATCATAATACCATACATAAACAGAACATAAAATAAAATAGCCCACAAATTTCAAAAAACAGGATACAAAATAGCATACAAATCTAATAACAAACTATAGTACAAAATACTACATGACACGAACAACAAAGATAAACTACAAGCACCAGGCATGTACAAATTAAACTACACAAACTGCAACAAATTCTTCATTAGATAAACAGGTCATAGCTTCAAATAAAGAGTCGACGAACACACAAAATCACCCAAACAGAATACCAATTTAGCATTCTCTAATCTCATAAAAGAAACAGGCCACAAATACACAAACATTCATCATAACCTAGAAATCTTACACATCAACAAAGAAGGACCATATCTTAACATACTAGAACAATATGAAATTTGCAAACACACAAAAACACAAAATACAAACATATTAAACGAACAAACCCAATACAAATCACATATACTCGTTAATACTATTGAAAACCTGCCTTTAAATCTGTCACCACTTAATCTAACAACAACTCCAGCGGAAAATTTAGACACGGGTGAAGATCACCATGTAGCGATCGAAAATGTTCTTTCTCAGTAAGTTTTTACAAAATTAAGGTTCGGATAGTCATAAACTAATGTAAAAGTGATTAAATAACCTTAATGTACCAACATATATGAAACTAAATAAAATAAATGCTTTTTATAAGACCTGTACACTACATTTTAAAACATAGCTACAAAGTGTATAAGGATTGGTTAAATTATAAAAAAATAATAAGTTACTAAGCATAACATTAAACTCGATAAACAGTTAAACTTAGCATAACAATATATAATTAGGTTTACATGCATTATCAGATAGTTTCTTTTCACATATGTTACTTAAAATACACTATAAATAAAAAATGTCTTATTTCACAAACTATAATTAGTAGTTAAAATTGTTTAAAATATACAAACATAACCATCATTTACAATCATGCTCAAAACCACAGTCATGTTATACATATAGAGATATGTGTTGTTGGAAGACTGAGGTCACCCATTCAATGCTACCATCAGTCACTTTTTCTAAGAAATATTTTACAACTTTTCTATAGTAGCACTTACTCATATTTGTTGAGGATGGCTGTTTCGGGAGATGTTGTCTTATTTTCAACTCAGATCGTAATTGATCCAAAGGTTTTCGTAGGTTAGGGTGGGGGAGGGATATTAACCCTTTGGACGCCACGGTCCGATCTATCGGACCAACGATGTGTAGGCGAAAACCGCCACGGTCCGGTCAATCGGACCGCTGGGAAAACATTATTTTTAAGATGTATTTAGACACTTTTAAACTTTGTTTCTATTGTTTTGGACTTTCGTTCAAGTCACTAACACTACAGTAACATAATTTTCACAATGGTAGTACCAGTGACCTTGGCTCAGCTATTTGTTTTTGTCGTCATCGGGGGCAGAGCTGATAAGTCACATGCTCTCATATAGCGCGATGTCGTTACTCATGAGTGTTTTCTCATTACCGTTTGTCCTTTTTTTTACAAAGGCAAAAGAGATACAGATAAAAATAATGGAAGCGTCAACAAGGGACTTGGGTATACTGTCGTTATGAAATTATTAGACATGGAAAACTACTTGAATAAAGGATTTCACGTATTCGTAGATAATTGTTTTACCTCATTTCCACTGGTCAAGGATTTGTATTCGAAGATAACTCATTTGACAGGCACGTTACGAATAAACAGAAAAGGAATACCTCCTATCCTGAAGCAAAACACCTGTTGGACAAACAAAATACTGTCGCAAAACATATTTGCTTTTGGTTGCCAGCCGAATGAAAAAATCCCAAAAAAATCAAGTACTTCTCTTGTCAACAAATGCGTTTTTGACAAACTATTTTTTGTAGTAGAGTTGTGAAAATTTGCACACAGTATGATATTTAGTTACTAAATTGAATAAAAACTTATGCGATGTATAAAAATATTTTTTTACTACCTAATTTTTTATCTAAAGTAGATTTTTTGTATAAATTTTTTTTCTGTTAGGCATTATTGATTTATCAATAATGTTGTTGTACAAGTAACACTTTTTTAATTACTAAATGTTGATAGCCCATGTAATTATCTATAAAACAAAACAAAAATCATTACATTTGCATAAAAACTAACGAAAGCACAGAGCGAAATGTAAACCGGTGCAAAAACGTTCAAACAGGCCTTGGCGGTTCTCGCTAGTACCGCTGACAGAGCGGCTGGCGGTCAGGAGTTGGGCTGCGGCCCGAGCCGCTGGCATCCAAAGGGTTAAGGTGGGGATGTGAGTGTATTTGGTAAGGATTAGGAGTTATGATGTTGAAAAGTGTGTGTGAGTTATAATGAATGTGTGTTCATTTTTTTTAATAACTAAATCTACTCTAACCGAATACTTTGCAGCTATATTTGAACCTAACATTACAATTGACTTACTTCAGAATTATTTGATAAAGAGTGTGTTTCAACAGTGATGTTTTCTAGACAATAATTAATGTGAGTTTCAACCACTATGGTTTACAATATATAAAATCACTGAATGTATTTTTGAGTAACATATGTTAAAAGGAAAAATGGGGTGTAAATAAATATTTTTATAGTGTTAAATATTACCCGACAAAAATTCAAATTGGTATTTGTTGAATGTAGTTGTATGTTTTATTGCTGAGACAATAATTTGTTTTGTTATGAGTTTTTTAACTTTCAGTAAAACAATACTCAAACCCTAATTAATTTTTTGCACCCATATATATATATATATATATATATATATATATATATACTTTTCTCTTCGATTGATAAAGACCACTGTGTGGTTGAAAAATATATCATTATATATATATATATATATATATATATATATATATATATATATATATCGCAGTATGTTTTCTTGTGTATTAATAAAGAACAAAAGTCTAAATACAAATACAAGAATTATAATTGAATTTACAATTCAAAGCTTTTCGTTGGCTAACAGTACCAACATCATCAGGAATATTAAACAATTAAAATTAACATATGTGCAAATTAGATCAAATAAATAGTTATGCCAAATCAATTACAATGTTGTTAATTTTTTTTTTTCAATTTTGCTGCCCTAACATTACAAACACTGTATATATTATCAAATTTATTATCATAAATTTTTATATTATCAAAAAAAAAAAAATTAAAAAAATAAATAAATAAATAAAAAAAAAAATTTAACAACATTGTAATTGATTTGGCATAACTATTTATTTGATCTAATTTGCACATATGTTAATTTTAATTGTTTAATATTCCTGATGATGTTGGTACTGTTAGCCAACGAAAAGCTTTGAATTGTAAATTCAATTATAATTCTTGTATTTGTATTTAGACTTTTGTTCTTTATATATATATATATTTATATATATATATATATATATATATATATATATATATATATATATATATATATGTGTGTGTGTGTGTGTGTGTATATATATATATATATATATATATATATATATATATATATATATATATATATATATATATATATATATATATATATATATATATGTTGATACGTATTTCTTCAGAGGTGGAAAAATATGATGAATAGTTAATAGCCAGAGTACATTCGTCCACTTTGTAGTGCATAAAATCGCAGTTCCGACGTTTCGCCAGAATCTCCTCTAGCATTGACAAGATAAACCTAACAACAGTTAAAGTGCGAATCTTCATCTGAAGGAACCCTCAGTTTAGGTTTCGCACTTTAACTGTTATTAGAGCATCACCTAGTCAATGCTAGATGAGATTCTGGCCAAACATTAGACTGAGATTTTATGCACTACAAAGTGAACGGATGCACTCTGGATATTAACTATTCATCAAATTAATAAATATATATGTATACTTATGTGGGGTTTACCATTGCCTATATATAGCTATAACCTTTAAACATCTTGCATATATAACATCATTAAAAGCTATACTGGGAAATTTTTCACATAATGTAATAGTAGACTAAATGTGTATTTGTAGGGAAAATATGCACCTGAATGCATACAGGTTACATGACACACATCCGCAATGTATATATACATAATGTTTTTTTGTTGTTTTTCATAAAACTTAGAGTTTGCTCTATTACGTTTTCAAATTTTATTTACAGGGTGTTGAACTCCAAAACATCCGGCACTGTGGAAAGATAACTAGGGATTTTGTAAGCAATTCCAAAGAGGTGGAAATCACTTATACTGTAAAATCAATTGACAGAGATCAAGGATTTTCTTTGCAGTATAGTTTACACAGTTAGTACCACATTTTTATATTATATTTTTATTTTACAAATTTCTATTTTTATATTATAAAATTTAATTTCAATCTAAGATATTTCAGTCTTGATTTACTTGTATATATTTATACACTTGAAACTATATAAACTTGCTGAAAGCACCCTTCACTTTCATTTATATTGATGATAGCCATCTCAGAGATACATCTGTTTGTCATCTTCAACTAAAACTGATTTCTTGGCTTTATATATAAGCTAGGTTTGAGCAAACTATATTTGGCAATTCTTTGAAAATTTAAGGATAACTATGTCAAATAACATATAGAAACTGTAGTGTAATTAGGTTTTGAATTTGTGTGTAAGATGTGATTTCAATATTTTGTATATTTTATATTGTTGAATTGTATACTGTTATTCATATTAAGTTTATGTAAAATTTTTAGTTTTTTTAATGTTATGGTTTTGGAGAAGGGGTTTTCTGTAATATATGATTGTGAGTGCTTTAATGTGTTCTTAGTATTGAGTATACATCTTTTTGTTTATTTTAGTAGAAGACATACAGGGCAAAAATATATGATAGTTAATATACACAGAAGTGTCTATTAAACAAAAAAATGGATGATAGTTTACATAGGACAAAAACTACATAACAGATTATATGCCAGTGGTGTATAAATAAATGTACATCTTTTTTTTAATATAAGGTTTAACTCAAACATTCAGAAAATCTTTTTTTTAATAATATAATTGGTAAAATAATTCTTATAAATATATATATATATATATATATATATATATATATATATATATATATATATATATATATATATATATATATATATTATATATATATAAGCAAGCATTCATAATGAACTCATTTACAAATGATTTAATTATTTATTTTTAATTGTATACATATTCATGTGTTTTTCGCAATGTTTACGTATTAAATATGCAATTTTTATTTATAAACCTATATCTCAGTTGTTTGTGGACATAAGTAACTGAAATTTTGGTATAAAACTCATTTTTATGTGTACAAAGATAAGATCATTTTTATTTAGGAACCGATTTTTAATTCTATATACTCAATATAAAATGGAAACAAGTTTTGGAAAAATGTTTCTTGGTAACATTTTTCTCATAAAATTTTGTTTGTATTTTTATTATAATTTTAGTAAGTGTTTGTTATACTAGAGTCTTGGAGAAGTATATTTTTAAAAAAAGAATCATGAAAATCCATTTATAAATAAAAAATTTCTGTAATTTGTGTCAACCAACTACGTTTTCAATAAACCATAGCCGGGACTGGGGCACGTAGCCTTAAGCCAAAGGCCAGGACTCAGGCAGATACCCATGCGTAAAGTCCCAGGATCAAAAGGGTAAAGTGTGTATTGTATTGAAGGTGTTTTGAATGGAGTGCGTTAATTTGTAATTAATTTTACAGAAGGTTAGTTTATGTCTTTGTTAAAAGGTCTCAAACATCTAAATGCCACAGACCCTAACCTAATATGTACCATTCAAACCTAGGTTTCCTTCACAATCACAAATACAGACGAACTAACTTCAGCATAATCTACAAACTGATAATGAATACAATATCTCAATTACTGATAAATTATATTACTGATTAAAACCGGCTTATAAACCTGAAACTTAAAAGTCCATTCAATAAACCTTTAAAATACAGGATGGTATACCAAATTATTGAAAATATTTTTTGCCACGTAATATTTATTTGGTTTTTAATGCCGGAAAGTGAATACAACATGTTTACTATGATTTATTTTCTGTTGTATATAACCACCATTGTCACCATAACCAAGACTTATGACACATATCCTTGGTTATCTCAATACATCTGTCAACAATGAGTGTTTGCAGCTCCATCAATGAATAAGGATTTTTAGAGAAAATCTTCAATATTCAAAGTAAATAATCACATGGACTGTTAAATCAAGACTTTTTGGAGCCACTTTTATCCATGAGCAAAATAATTAAGAAAATGGTTTGAAATTACATTTACTTTAAAAGCTTCATGCAGATAGTCTAAAACATTAACTTTGTGTGGCCAATCACCATCGTTCATGGACATTTCTTGATAAAATTAGACACCTTTAGTAAGAACATGAAGAATAGAACTAATCCACAACATGTTTAAATATAGTTCACTGTTCACAGTCTATTCATAAAACTGCCCTAGTATTTCATGGTATGTGTCAGACCGTAATTCTTGGAACATGATATACCTTTTCATGGAGCACTTTTGGATTTTCGAAAGCCCAGAACCACACATTTCATTTAATAACAATTTTGATAAGGTAAAAATGTTGTTTTCACCAAAAACCAAAATAAAATCGGTTGTTCTTATCTAAAAACAAAAATTTCCAACAATATGTTTTGACTTGCTACCCATTCAGCAATTCCCATTCCTCAATGTATGTTGTCAATGTTTAGTTGCATCAATACTTTATTTTATAAGGATACAAATGCAAATCACTTCAAAATTCCCTAGAAAGATTCTAGAAATCATATTTCTGTTGGCACTTCTTTTCTTGTTTACTTTCCTGGGCTCCTAAGCAATGCTGTCCTGACAGTTTCAACGTTCTGTGAAGGACATACACTGGGTTCTGATTCACACCTACTTTTAATTACTAAAACAACACTATCAAATTGTTAATAAAGTCTACATATTGTTTTAAATAAGAGTAATAATCAAATTTTAAAGTGTATTAAATCTGCCGTCCAAGCACAACGTTTTTTGTTTCTCTAAAAAAACAACCACAACCTTAATGAACTGTTTAAAAGTCAATTGTTTACCTTTATCCAACCTTAATGAACTGTTTAAAAGTCAATTGATTACCTTTATCAGCTATTTTGGAACTATATATATATAGGCTGGAACCACTAAAAGAGAAGGAATTCCTTTCAATAGTTTTAATGTACTAATGCCACTTCTACCAACATAAAACAGTGTAATGATTATTATTAATACTAGTACCACCAAAACAAAATGTTGAATCATTTCATTCACCATCCTGAGGATTACACTACCTTTCAAATCATTTCAAGCACATGAAATCACCATCATACCTTTTGTAAATATGTTGAAAAACTCTTGTCTTGGCTCAAGAGAATGAACTTATCATACGTGCTGTTAGAATATGTTAAAGTACTCACAAACCTCCAAACTTGTACATGGACCTAATAAGAATTAAGTTAAATCCATTCACCAAACAACTTAAAATATAAAAACATTTTAATATACACCACATAAATGTATACTTAATGCTCAGTTACATTATGATTCTGATGTATCATTTCATAAAATTACCCCCATAATCACATAGATCCATCAAATATAGTTTTCCAACATCACCTTGTCCATAAAACTAAGAGATCAGCTGCAGTCCAAGTTGATAAAGGAATTGTTCAGTATAACTTCAATATAATAATTATTTACATTTAAAATTATAATATAATTATTAGCTACCATGATATTGAGCTGGAAAACTCAAAGATCTTTTTAACAGTGAAAAATAACTTAAATAATCTTGTTAAAAAAATCCATGAAATACATTGGCTTACCAGTTTCTCTAGGCATTGAACTTATACAGAACATTTTATTAATTTTTGCCGAAGTATAACTTTTTACAGTAAAACTTCTCATATCCAGAACCTCCAATATCCAGACATAATATGAAAATAAAGTAAACGTCTTTATTCCGCAAGGTGCCTTACCGTCAGGCCAGTTCTCTGGCACCAGCAGTTGGCTCTTTGTTCTTCTTCGAGTTAGCCAGTTGTATTACCCAATTTAATCAGTTCTGTTGAGTGTTATCGTGCGTGACTGCCTAAAAAATATAGTCTTGCTCGATGCTGCTTTATAGATTATCACAGCATGGGATGCAATTAGGTAGATAACACTAGTTGAACCATAGCGGAAACTATTGGCTCATAAAACACATGATGAAAGGATTGTAAATGTATTAACAAAAAACCTTGTTAGTGAAAAAAATGAAGAAATCGTTGATCTTCTTCAAAATATTCCAAGTTGCAAGGACATGAACAGTGTTGGCATAGATGAATGGATGAATTTCATGAGTTTACTACTTGTGATATTATAGACTTAGTGAGCACACAACCAGTGCCTGCCGAAGATGAAAAAAGAAAACAAACCATGATGCATAGAAAAGCTTTCCGGCTTTTGACCAGCTGATCAAGTATGTCGAACAACAAGATGAAGCAACCGCAGCCAATCATCTACTCTTTCGAAGGTGGAGGGATATCTCATCGTAGAAACATGTTCAACAAAACAAGCAAACCACCATTACATCTTTTTTAACTAAAACTGATAATTAATGTAAATATTTACGTTCATTATAGAATTAAGAAATTGTACATTAAGGCATGTAACTAAATTGTACGTACAATTCTACATTACTACTAAAATACAATTACAATCTTTAATAAGTGTAGTTTATTTACTTAAAACAATCATTCATCTACTTCAATTTGGAATTGTTGTGATTATGTAGTAAAAACGTACATGATTATATAACCGTTCCCATATCCGGATTTTTCTTCATCAATTCCGGGCTGTTGCCACATTGATCTGGATATGAGAGGTTTTACTGTATTTTCAACTCAACAGATTATTTTTTTCAGATTATAAACTATAAATTTTTTGTTTGAAAATCTGAAGTTTTATTAATATATACATTTTCATTTTCCAAAGTTAATAATTTCTTATAATTAATCTTTATTAAATTCTTGATATACATTTTTTTAACATGTTCTATAAAACTCTTGTTCTCTTTTAACTGAATTAGTTTATTTCTAAAACTATTGTATCCATGACATACAGCTTATATAAAAAAACACAATTCTTTTTGGTTCGGCTCTTCATGCTGTAGAGCCAAACCGATTTTCAAAATTAATTTCACCTGGGTGACGTCATTGATAATTTCATCGACATTTTGCATATGTACATGAAACTCAGTATTCCTTGATTTATTTTGTGGATAAAACCAATTCTTTACCACCTGAAACAACAATGTTTATATGCGAACTAATCAATTCTATCACCTTCAGCTGAATCAACAACACTGTCATTTTCATATTCAACCTCTGTCTCTGTCCACTATTACCATCACCCACAAATTCTTTGTCAATGCTATCGAAACATATTTTTTAAGAAATGCTGTCTGTATCTCAAAAAATAAATCCATCAAGTTCAATTATATGAACCATTTCCAGTAATGTCTGCTCATTATGTTTGTGTATATGATCAGCTGTTAGGCAACTAAGAATTTGTTTTATTTCGCTTTCTAAACTACAGTTTTTCTAGTTGGCAAAATAACATTTTCCATCCCATGGTCTTGTTGATGGATAGTGATGATACCAAGAAGGGAAACAGAAACTACTTAGTTGTGAGATGGTTTTTTCAATGGATAGTGAAGATACCTAGATGGGAAACAGCAACTACTTAGTTGCGAGATGGTTTTTTCAATGGATAGTGATGATACCTAGATGGGAAACAGCAACTACTTAGTTGCGAGATGGTCTTTTTAATGGATAATGATGATACCAAGAAGTAAAACAGCAAACTATCTAGTCACCAGATGGTCTTGTTGATGGATAGTTATGATGCCTAGAAGGGAAACAGCAAACTACCTAGTCGCAAGATGGTCCTGTCAATGTATTTAGAGAACATAGAGACAAGTTGTGAGATGGACTTGTCCAAGTAGGCCAATGGATTAAATCATAAATAAAATGTACAAATATGTAATATAATTGAAAATTATAAAAACAAAACCTAATTTAATGACAAATGTTTTGTATTTTAAAACAAAATTATGTTTAGAATATAATTTACATTTGATTTTTGCTTTCTAATTGAGAATTTCATTAGTATAATCTTTAAATCTTCAATCATAAAAAAATAATGTTTATATTAAAAAAGGAGATATAATAGATTTAGTAAAAATATTACTGATATACTTGTAATAACAAATCATTGAAAATGAACTTCCTGGTCTTTAATTTATATATGTTTTGTTTATAGAATGCAATAAAAGTTATACAGAAAAGCAAGGTCACATCAACAACTACTTCAAATTAAGTACATGTGAGATGTACATAAATGCTCCTGGAGTAAATGACAAGATTGCTTTGTATTTCAACAGCTTTAACTCATCAGTGCCGTGTGAAAAAAGCGAAATAGTTGTGAGTTAATGAAAATTAAAAAATCCATAATAATATATAGATTGAAGGTGTTAAAATAATACGTATTATTATTACCTTATATACCTTTGTATTTAGCTTAATTTAGAGTCATTGACCCAGTGCATACTGACAGTATTCCCTACATTTCAAAAGATCTTCAGTGACAATGGTTTTACCTTTAAAGATAACCTGTATTAGTACAACTATTAACATCCAGTTAGGATTTATTGCAGAGATATGGTTTTCACCATTGAAAGAGCCGTGGGATAAGACTACCAGGTTAAAATAATTACTGTACCTTTAGATGGTGGTATGGGTCTTATATTTTACATGTCATTCATAATACTGAGATTTCAATTAAGTTTGCAAACCTCTACCATATACCTTCATGAAAACTGTTAACAATCAGTTTGTTAAGAGTTCGTGATTTTGTTATATCTGCTGCACATTTGTATTTTTTTTGCCTTTAGGTATTTTTATCTACCTAAAAAAATGTCAGAATTTAAATTAGGGCAATAAAACAATAAACCCTTAGCACCCTACATATGACTACTGCTAGCGCAAAATCAGTGAGTAAAAATATATTTTCTATTTAATTAGAGCTTTATTTAAACCTAAATTCATATATGTATCTAAGTATTAAAAAAATATAACAAATTTTCCTATTGGTTTATATAATTTTTACAGTGATACGAATGATACAAGATGGGCATAGATCTTACTGTATTCATGTTTATCATGCTATTAAAGTGAACATTGTTGATGTATTTTTTTGAATTGCCAATTCAAAACAAAGAAGAATGAATTCATTTTGTAGAATAAATTGAATTCAAATAATTTTAAGCTTATACTTTGAAAAAAATTATTTTCAAATGTATAAGTAATTATTGCTAAGTTAATATTTACTAAATAATAAATATAGGCTTTTTTCTACACAATTTATGCTAGTAGATTAAATTGAAAAATTTATCATTTCCAACTTTTTTTCTTATTGGAAAATTTTTATCTTTTTAAGACTGTAGATCTACCTCTACTCTAATTATATGAAAAAAACTAATAATTAGAACATATTGAATGCAAGAACTAATAATAATTACAAAATTGCTGTTTATTTAAAAATTTCTTGAGCAGTAGAACCTCGATAATTCGGACTAACTGGGACTGTGACCCATCCAGGTTATAAAAAATTCCAGGCTAGCCGAACAATAAGAAAAATTTAAAGAAAACATTGTACTTACAAAAAAACTTCTTTATATTTATCAAACAAAGAGTATTAACGCACAGTATAAGAAAGTACATATTGTATGTAAAGTTAAACTCAATTGCAATTTATTTCTTGGTAAACAAATCGGTCAATTTTGGCTGTTTAATTTTTAAGCCGCTTTCGTGCCGTGCGATCCCGTAGTCTTTTCAGCATAAGGCGCACATAACATTATGCTCATTATTTTGTTAGTCTGTGATTTTTAGACAGTTTTATTGTTGTATTAGGCTTTTTATGTATGTAGTATAACTGTTTGATTTTTTGTATTTCTTATTTATTGTTTTTTCTACTTCAAAATCAGATCCGAGTTAACGAAGTCTGACTTATCGAGGTTCTACTTTAACTTAGCTCACACACCTCCAGCTCGTTTTTCGAAACACTGTTATAATATTAGATGTGAGTATTTGTAAAAAATTCTAGCAGTAAAAAAAATCATATTCACACAAAATTAATAAGCTGTTTCTGCTAAATTCACTTAATGACTTGTTTTCGGACCTTATTCCTTAGTTGTTCAGAAAACACAAGTTACAGCTGATTTATTGATTGGCTAGTTTGAATTTTATCCCAACTATTTCGTAGTAGAGTTGACACTGTATTTGAAAGCGAGGCGACACTGGTTGGAATTTCCCAAATTAGGTATTTCATGGCAGCAATATTAAATAAGTAATTATTCATGAAATATTGACATCGCTACTTGACTTTCAAATTAACAGCTTTTTTTCTAATTATGATTGTGCTATTGGTCACCGTATGATTTAGTGTCTTAATAAACATTTACGAAAGCTAATGGCTAACAATAATTATCCAATTTCTTGTAGTAAATATGATGGAAGGGGGACATTGTAAACTGCTTAAGGTGTCAAAGTGTAACTTTTCTATTTAAAAGTTTGAAAACACTAAGATTTTTTATTATGCACACATATTTATCATTATTACTTTATTATTAAAAACGGACTATTAATATTTAGAGTATTATAGTATTTCAATATATTCAATGAATATATTAATTTATTTACAAGTTTAAATGTTTTGTGTAATATTTCTTTTTCTCCTTCACCACTAGCAGCCATTTAGGAGCTTTCTTTTGCCTGGTGGAAACCTGTAAGTAGTGTAATGGACCTGTAAGTAGTATCAAGTCAATTGTTTAAGTCAAACAATATGCAATAGAAATTTCCCACTATAGTTATCCATGAGATTAATAAGTCACACCTTAAAATGTTATGAAACATGTATTTTTTAGCAATTTTCAAAGTAAAACTTTATAGGACTTGGTTTTCTTTAAATTAAATACTGATTCTAAATAAGTAATTTAACAATATTAAACCTAACAATAAAGTAGTAATATTTTTCAACCATTTGAAAAGAGTATTCCGCTATATATTGTCTGTTTGACAGGTTCGTGATGGGCAAAGAAGAAACTCACCCGTACTGCTTACAAGTTGTGGTCCAAGCAAACCCAACCCGGTTTTTTCTTCTGGTAATAGCTTATACATTTACGTCAAATTTGATGAACAAGGAGGAAATTATGATTTAACATATACTACATCATCAGAAGGTAAATTAATCATATTTAATTGGTTCAAAAAAGAATGCAGTATGTAAACAAATTCAATTAGTCAAATATAGGATGTTGTGTACAATAATAAATATAATAACATTTTAAAATACAGAAAACCTATAATATTCTGTACATTTTGCCTGGTGTATTGTTAGCTTATAGAGACATTTTATTTTTAAAAAATTAAGAATTTACTGATTGACCTGTGTTAAATAATAACAAACAACCATCTTCAGTCAATATTTTTGCTCATATGTCCAAAGTTATCATCCTGAATGAGTATAACAACACAATTCCTAAACTATAACTTTAGAACTGTAGAAGTTGGTCTACTTCAAGTATGAAGCCATGTGCACATAATCTTCCCTATATACAGTGCCGGCAAAAAGTCTAGGGACACCCCTACATTTATATGTTTTTGCTATTGTCCTAAAACTTTCTGCCAATCATATATTAGTAACTTATCAATGAATTAAGCATGAAAAGTTACGATTTTCCTGAAATTTTCATTCATTTATAAGTAAGGGTTGGCAAATTATAAATTTTTTTCCCATTTTAAAATTTTTGAGGAAACCCCTGTTTTTTTCTAATTAAAAATGTATAATAAAAAAAAAATACAAATCTGACTAAAATGATACTTTGTACAAATGTTTAGCATAACATTTAGAATGTAAATATGCATTATTTATTATTTACAAAAAATCACCTCTCATTTGGTACCAGGTTAACTTTGCTTTAGATTTTCAGATTTTTCAGCATAAAATTCTTACATTTCAATAGCGAATATCTAGTGAACGGAGCGGGACTGACTGTACCCCTGACCCGCCATGACACGAGGAACACAACGGTACAGTCAGTTCCGCTCCAAGTGGCTCCGTTCACTAGATATTCGCTATTGAAATGTGAGAATTTTATGCTGAAAAATCTGAAAATCTAAAGCAAAGTTAACCTGGTACCAAATGAGAGGTGATTTTTTGTAAATAATAAATAATGCATATTTACATTCTAAATGTTATGCTAAACATTTCTACAAAGTATCATTTTAGTCAGATGTGTATTTTTTTTATTATACATTTTTAATTAGAAAAAAAGGGGTTTCCTCAAAAATTTTAAAATGGGAAAAAAATTTATAATTTGCCAACCCTTACTTATAAATGAATGAAAATTTCAGGAAAATCGTAACTTTTCATGCTTAATTCATTGATAAGTTACTAATATATGATTGGCAGAAAGTTTTAGGACAATAGCAAAAACATATAAATGTAGGGGTGTCCCTAAACTTTTTGCCGGCACTGTATTCTACTTTAGGGATTTTAAACTTTACTTTAATCCTATCTTTATTAACAATCCCTTCCCATTCTTCGTAGGTGTTAAAGTCACTCTGGTTATGTGTCTTATAATGACTCACATGTTTAAAAATTATATTGTTATATAAGCTACCCACCAAATGGCATGAAACCAAAATCTTTGACAATAAAACTCTTTCATTAGGTGTTGACACCATTTTTTGTACATCTATATCAGTTTACCACTTCCATTATGTCACCATAATATGTTCTTTAAGCATTATTTTTGTTTACATCCTGTCTCACACAATTATGGATTTAAGTTTGTGAATTTAGACTACAAATCTAAACATTTTCAAGTTACGTCTATACAACTGATATCCAAAAACCAAATTCAATATATTGAATCCTGAAAATATTTTTCAGCACTGAAAGAATTTTTACCAAAAACCTTTCAAGATGTATTTTTTTACTTCAACATTAGGATTTTATTCTAATGTAGTAAAGGTCTCAGACTCATAATTCTCCATAGCTTCCAGAGAGGATTTATCAGGGCTTTTTCTTTAATAACATAATGAAATTGTTTTTCACAAGTTATATTTTAAGCAGCCCTTGGTGTAAAAACTTTATAAGAAAACATCTTTTGCCTTTCCCAGAAAATTTTTGCCTTGATTGAAGGCTTTATTTTCAAGTATGTCTAATTTAAGTGATCAGAAAAATATTTATTTTTTATTTGTCAATTTACAATCAAAAGATTTTTTATATTCTTACATGACCACAAAGTACAAAAATAATAATTTAAAGTTTCATCTTCTTTCAACTTTGATAGTAGCCATTTTGTAATAATAAAGACAAAGCTTCTTGCATCTGTGGGGGTTTGCATTATACACTGAAATTCTAAACTCAAGTGTATAACTTGGTTCAGTGTGTAACTAAATAAATGTACTGAATAACAAAAAAATCAATTCTGAGGACTGTTCACTTTACAAGTTATAATTTTTCAAAAACAGAAACTTTTTTTAAAAAACTATTTGCATCTTTGTTGGTACAAAGTTTAAAAATCTGAAAGTTTCATAGGATGACCATTTAATAGGTGTTATACTACTGAGTATACAGTAAGCAGGTATAACTTCCTAAATGTTTACTACCTTAACATTTAGGTAGTTACACAACTCCATAAAATGTTGTCAGAGATTACATTACTTTCTGCAGCAATATGCAATGAAAATTGAAAATATGTTAATTTTAACTCGAATGTTAACATGAGTTTTTTCTTATATTATTATTATTATTATTATTAGGTAAAAATTCTATTTAATTTGGATATAAAATTGAAGTCGTTTTTAAAATAATAATAACATTATTTTTGTTTCATTTTCCCAAGTTTTACTAGTTCTGAATAATATAAGTTGATGAAAACCTAAATAAAAACAAAAGTCAGCATCTTTCATAAAACAAAAATGGCTGCATCAGAGTTGTAATAAAGATAAAACTTTACATCATTGTTTTTAGGGTATGTATTCATGTAAGAATTTATAAACAAAAAAATATTTGATTATAAAATTCATAGACCCTTTTGGTTTTTTGTTTATGGTAAAAGTGTATATGAATGTCGGTTATTCTCTTGTGTGATTATGTATCCCATCACCTTCTACAATATAGTACAGTAAATTATGTGTTACATCTTTCTTAATTTATAGTAAGTACCCAAAGCTCATAAAATTTCAAATTTGCCTGTTAAAAACCTGTCATCTTGAATTAGAGATGTGTATAGGATTTGATTTTTTCAACGCTACTCATCTACCAAAAAGCAAAAAAAAATAATTTTTATTTGACTGATTTTTTTAGGAAACCGTTATTTTACTTGGGTAATATTACAATAGTTTAAATATAAGCTTAATAAATAATAATTATAATTTATCAGACACAAGTATTTAAAATACAAATTAATTCAAAACAATAAAAAACACAAATAAACAATACAAAAGCCAATTACTTTTAATGAAACTACATTGGTTTTTTACGAAAATTTTGTTTACAGTTCTATTAGAATAAAACTATAAATAGTTCTACCTTAAATATCAATACACCTTAGGTTTCAGGATTCATCATTAATAGCATTTATTGAAATGTGTAATAAAAATTATATATAGAGTGATTCATGTAAAACTCATGATTTCATTAGTCCATTATTTGAATAGGAATAAGCCGAATGGTTTCATTTGCCTATAAATGTTGTAGGAGACCTTGGAGTTTTGATCACGCATTTGTCCACAAAATGTACTGCATGTCACACCAGAGTTTTAGGCATTTGTGAACAGATGGGTCTGCATGTCACATTGGAGCTGTAGGCATTTGTCAACAGATGGCGCAGTAGAGTTGAGACTTGCAGTTGTTCATTGTCGTTTGTTCAAGTCAGTTTATTGTTTTGCCAGTTCATATTTAGTTTGATCGAGTCTGTTTATTGCTTTGTCATTCAGGTTTAGTTTGAATCAGTTTATTGCTTTATCATTCACGATGCAATACACGTTACAGCAGCATGTATTTCTTAAACACTTTTAAATGTTTTAAACCTGCCTATAGTAGCACTTACTTTGCTTGTTGAGGACGGCCGTTTCGGAAGATGTGTCCCTTTACGGCCGTCCTCAACAAGCAAAGTAAGTGCTACTATAGGCAAGTTTAAAATAATTAAAAGTGTTTAGTGATTACTAGTAGCTCACGTGAAGATGGAATCAACAAATGTATGTATTTCTTGTTAAAAATTATTGGATAACGCTATTAGTCATAGCCCCACGAACGCACAAACAGCATACCAGATGGAGTTTGGTGTCCGGAAATGTCCAGACAGAACAAATGCATTTAGTTAGCACAAAATGCACATGGTATTCAAGAAATACCTATGGACCCATTGAAAGTCAGAGTTTAGTGGGCTGTATCAGCAGATACTGGGTCCAATTATTTTCCAAGGGTACAGTGAATAACGAAGAGTAATTTTCATTTTCAGTGAATTCGTTGAGCAATTAGACAAAATTGAGCTGCATCAAGGGTACTTTCAACAAGACAATGCCACTTGCCATACATCATGTGAGTCTATCGCACTGATTTAAAGTAACATTGAAGACGGTTTAGTTTTCAGGAATTTGATCAAGATCACCAGACTTGACCACACCAGACTTCTTTCTGTGTGGTTATCTAAAGAGAAGAGTCTACGCTACACGACCTCGGACTTTGGATGATCTGATAGAAAATATTACACGATCAACAGTATTGAGAACGCAACGCTCCAGCGAACTGCCAAAAACATGGAATGACATGTTCAGCTGTGCCTAGAGGGGGACAGAGGGCATTTTCAACACAACCTTTAACGACCAATTAATCTCCCAGATATTCTGTATATGTAAGACACAACAACACGTTATTTGTATTTTTCTCCCTAAATTAAACATAAAATGAAAATTATGATTTTTATCTAAATCCCCCTATATGTTAAGAGAGAGTTTGACCCCCTCTTACACATATGCACACACTTCCTTGGATCTTTTAAATACCAGTTTGTTACTCTTTTACTATTCATAGAATGCATATACAGAATTTCAGCATAGTAACAATTGTAAGGAATGTTTTTCTCAAGAAAAAATATGTTATGTTAGTATTTATAGGTTAGAATAAGGATATGTACCACTGTAAAGAGTGTCAGAAGAGATTCATGTATGTAACCTTGTCACTCGCAAATGCCTCTTCAAACAGTATTTTACTTGTCAAATCACAAAAACATATTTAAGTGATTCTCTATGATCTTATAAAAACTCATTCTTGCTTTTATTCAGGTCAAGGATGTGGAGGCCCACTAGGAGGTAACAAAGGTTCTTTTACAAGCCCACTTTATCCATTAATGAACCACAAGGCTACAGACTGCCGTTGGGATGTTACAGTTCTCCCTGGACATTACATAGAGTTTACATTCTCAGGTTAGTTTACAATATTTATTCTCATATAAAGTCAATGTTTAAATGATTAATTGAAAACATTTAAAAATCATATTTCTATTATTATATTAAATTATGGACCCATTCGGAGAAGTTGGCTACAAACCCAATAAACTATATATCATAATCAAAGGTTAAAATTAATTTTGTAACCTTAGTTTAGGCTACTATGAGAAATTCTGACATTATATATAAAAGAATGGGAAGATTTTTCTCTAGATGCTAATGGAACTCACTTTTTTTACTTTTATCTCAGCTTTCACAAAGTGAAGTTGTTAAATAGTAATGCAAAATCCTTTCCTCTCTTTGTTGGAAAGTTTTTCTAAGAATAATTGTGTTCTGAAATTAATTTCACTTGAAATTATTTTTGTACTTGAAATTTGTAAAAGTAGGTTTTTTAATGGTTTAAAACATAAAGCTTGTTCTATCTTTCCCCAGCTACGTTTGACCCAAAAGTAACAAATATGGTGAAACAGCATTTTTAATAAAATCAATTTTCACATGTTTTACAATTTGTTCATGTACTCAGGGGTATTCCCCTTCACCCAGTAATTAAAGTAACATATTTAAACTTAATTTAGGTGGAAAGAGTAAAATGTTAGGAAGTATCATAAGTAACATTTGTTAAAAATAGCTGTTAGCGAGATTTGGCCTGCAGTATGATACGAAATTGTATGTACAGTAGAACGTCGGTTATCCGAACGTCAATTATCCGAAACGTCAATTATCCGAACACGAAAAAAGGTTGCGTGTAACCTGAACTAGACCAAACGTCACCGCGTAATAAACACTCGTCAGTTTGACCTTGGTAGTCGGCGCCGCCGTGCGACGTAGCAGACGTTAGACGGCACTCACAGCAGTCGCTTCCTTGTCAATCATTCACTCGCATAGTGCAGCGCTAAAAGTACATTACAGTTTAGTTTATAATTTGTGAAGTTAAGTTTGTTTGGAAAGTACAGTACAGTTTAGTTTATAATTTGTGAAGTTAATAGTATTGGACTGTACAGTAGTTTCAAGAACATTAGTCCAGTAAGTTAGTTTTTTCTTTTATTCTGTACATTATTGTTGTTTTAAGGTTAGGTTAGTTGTAATATTGTAGGCCGTAGGATGTTTATAATTTGACATGGCGACCTCTAGTAAACCTAATAAAAGAAGCAGAAATGTTTTATCTATTGAATCAAAATTAAAAATCATTGAAAAACTAGAAAAAGGTGAAACAGGGACATCTTTAGCAAAACAATTTAACGTTGGCAAGGCAACAATATCAGAGATAAAAAGTAAAAAATCTGAAATCCTTAAATTTGCCTCCAAACTGGACAGCGAAGATGGATCTAGAAAAAGGAAATCGATGAAAAGACCTCAAGATGAAAAATTAGAAGAGGCGATGTATCTATGGTTCATTCAAAGGCGAACAAAGGGGGAACCAATATCAGGCCCTTTGCTTTGTGAAAAAGCCATCCAAATCAATAAAAAACTTGGTGGGTCAGCCGACTTCAAGGCTAGTACAGGGTGGTTGAAGAATTTTAAATCACGCCATGGTGTACGTGAGCTTGACATACAAGGTGAAATATTATCTGGAGATTCTGCAGCTGCAGAAAAATATAAAGAGATACTGCAGAAAGCACCAAGAATCGTCCAAGTCATGAAGAAGCTTTTTCGGCATTTAATACTGCGATGTCTTGGCTTGAAAAGCAAGAGGAGAGGTGCCCAACTCAGCTTTTACTGCTAAAGAGGCTTAGGGACTTAGCAGCTAAAAAACGGTCCTCAAGTTTAAAGCAAAAGACAATAAAAGACTATTTTACAAAGTAATTCCAATGCAATACATTACAGTATTAAAAATGTTACTTTATCATATTTTTATGTTTCTATTTTTTTTTTAATTTGACATTACTCTTTATAAAATGTGTGAATATTATATTAACTTCAGTACAAAATTACATAAAAGAGTTGATAATATAATAAAAGTATTATGTATACGTAAATATGTTGTGTTTTTAATTTCCACATGCTTAATCAATAATTTACCTATCAGTAAGCGCCTCAAATGGCATTATTAAAACTATGTTTGATTATCCGAACATTTGATTATCCGAACACCCTCAGGTCCCAATTAGTTCGGATAACCGACGTTCTACTGTAATATCATTTCACTTATTAACTTCAGCTGTAATCATAGAGCCCTAGCAATCATATTGTTAAAAAGCAGTATTATTTAAGTGTGTAAGTATCTCACTTACACATTACTAGGTTATAGCACTGAACAGAAAAACCAAATTCAGAGTTGCATCATATTTGACAAGTGTCTTGCCAGATGTGGCTGGTTTAATAGTCAGGTTTCATTTCACTAAGAACAAAGAAATATATCTCAAAGTTCATATTTTTTCATCTAAATTGTTACTGCTGTTCTCTTCATCGTATATAAACATAATCCAGTTGTTTGCTGCTTTGGATGTAGCAATTGGCTGTATCCAGAAGCATTTTTTTTTTTCCTGGCGAAAAACCAATTGTGGTTATCATCGCCAAACAAAATCTAACCGAACGCAATATCTTAAATAAAACCAAATAAATTTAAATACAACAAAAATTACAAAACAAAAAAACAACAACAATAAATAACAAAAAACAACAATAAACCTATAACAGTGAAAAAATTCTTAAAAACTAAATAACAAAATAACAACAAAGAACAATATAACAGTAAATAAATAATATAAAAAACAATAATAGGTAACAATCTCAATAACAATAACAAGAACAGAAAATAAATTTCATTAAAATAAATAAAAGAAACACAGAGAATTATATGTATAAATAATATATATATATATATATATATATATATATATTTATGTATTAAATTTTAAAAAATATTTTCATGTGGTGCAAGAAAGCGATGACTCAGTCAATGGCCGAGGCATCGTCCCTTAGCACCACCTTCAAACTCCCTTTTAAATTAAAAAGGGCACGAACATTGCCTACACTAACACAATCTACCAAAATATGTTTTATTGTGAAGATACCCCCGCAGTATTGGCATATTGGTGGATCTTCACGACGCATCAAATATCCATGAGTTGCAAAAGAGTAGCCAACGCGAAGGCGTGTAACCACCACTTCCTCCCTACGTTTTGAACCAATTGAAGACCTCCATGGATGGACGGTATCTTTAATTTCCCTCAGTTTATTCTCAATCACAGTATGCCACTCGTCATTCAAAGCAGCGAGCAATAAATGTTTCGCGAAACACACATAATCAAATGCCATAACCAGTTGAGTAAAAGGCACCAAACTTGTAGCTTTCTTTGCCGCTTCATCCGCTTTTGTGTTTCCAAGTATTCCGCAATGTCCAGGAACCCAACAGAAAGTTACCCCCACACCCCTCAATTGAAGCCTGTGTACAGCACACAAAATGTCCCCAACTAAAGGGTTGCTAGAGAAAACATCCTGAAAAGCCTGAAGAGCACTTTTGGAATCCGAACACAAAAGATAATGCGAGGATCGAGATTGAATGACGTCCAAAGCTTTCAAAATAGCAAATAGTTCTGCCGTAAAAACACTGCAAGCTGAGGGCAATCCGTACGTGTAGGTACATCCAGATGCATAAAACGCACACCCAACGCCATTGTCCAGTTTAGATCCATCAGTGAAAATAATTTCACTGTGTTGGTGAGATTTATAAATGGATAAAAATTCCTGGTGGTAGACCACAACAGGAGTATCGTGTTTTATATAACTGGACAATGAGAAATCGAAGTGCGGCGTTTTAATTATCCATGGAGGTAGATAGCACATTTGTCGTTCAAACATAGTTGGAAGTTGCAACTCAAGGTCATCCAATATTCTTAACGTTCGTATGCCAAATGGAGCGGTCGAACGTTGACGTGTATTGTACACTTGATTTAGCGTATTATTAAAGACTATTTCAAATGCCGGGTGGTTGGGTTTGCTTCGAAGAACAGAAACGTAAGATATTTGTAGCATCTGACTTCGTCTAGAAAGGGCAGATTCCCCAGCTTCGACAAGAAGACTAGGGATTGGGCTAGTTCTAAATGCACCAGTAGCCAGTCTAAGTCCAGAGTGGTGGATGGTATCAAGAGTTTTCAGAACTGTAGGTCGTGCAGATGAGTAGACTTGACAACCATACTCTATGTGCGATCTAACGACTGCGCGATAAAATCGAAGCATACTAGTTCTGTCTGTTCCCCAATTCGTACCACTAAGGACTCTTGACATATCCAATTTCTTGCTGCATCTCACCTTCAAATCACGAACATGTGGACCCCATGAGAGTCTTTTATCAAATAAAAGACCCAAAAATCGAACACTATCCATGGTTTGAAGCTGAACCCCGTCAAGATAAAGGATCGGCTCCTGGTGTTGCCTACGACGACTAAATGCTACACATTGGGTCTTCGAAGCAGAGAATTTGAAACCTGTAGTTTTTGACCATTCCTCCAATCTGTATATTGCTAACTGCAAAGATCTTTCCGCAGTTGCCATACTACGAGCAGGCACATATATACAAAAGTCATCCACAAAAAGGGAACAGTGTACCGGAGATCGTATATTACTGGTGATACTATTTATTGCAATGGCAAAAAGCGTGACGCTCAGCACGCTGCCCTGCGGTACACCATTCTCCTGTGTATAGCTGTTTGAATACGTGCCTCCAAATCGAACGCGGAAAGATCTGTTTGAAAGAAAGTTAGCGATGAATGCTAGGATATTCCCTTGTATACTCCATGATTTCAGAGTGTTCAGAATTCCTCTTTTCCATGCCATATCATATGCCTTTTCAAGGTCAAAGAAAACCGCAACGAGCGTTTGACGCAAGAGAAAGGCATCTTGAAGAGCGGATTCTAACAAAACCAATTGGTCAACTGATGAGCGTCCTAGTCTGAAACCACATTGTTCGTTGCTAAGAAGGTTGTTGGTTTCTAGGTACCAGACAAGACGGCGGTTGACCATCTTCTCCAATAGTTTGCACAAAACGCTTGTAAGTGATATAGGCCCGTAACTACTGGGGTTGGTTTTGTCCTTACCTGGCTTCAAAAGAGGAATTACAGTCGATTCTAACCATGCATCGGGGAAAGAGCGCTCCTCGAATAATCGATTGTATACTCGAAGGAGGACAAGTTTCGCCGATGATGGTAGATGTTTTAGCATGGAGTACACAATGGAATCAGGACCTGGTGCAGAATCCTTCGTTGACGCAAGAGCTGACTCCAATTCCCCTATAGAGAAAGGGGTGTTTAAAGTAGAGTCCTCAGACAACCCAACGGTATTGCTTCTTCCTTCAGTTTATACATCTGGAACAATCTATTATAGGCTGTAGTAGCAGAAAAGTTAGAAAAAGATGTTCCAAGTACATTAGCAATGTCATCACTGTTTGTGATTAATCTCCCATCTGGTTGCTTCAGCGCAATGGCTGGCAACGAAATGGAAGTACCACAAACTGATCTTAGTTTCCTCCACACTGTGGAGGACGGAGTTGTTCGTCTAATTGTGTTAATGTACTGTTCCCAAGAGTTCTTTCTACTCAGCCTAAATATCCTCCGTGCTTTCGCACGGAGTATTTTATATTCCTGAAGGTTTCCATTCGTTGGGTGTCGTTTAAATTTCCTAAGAGCTCTTCGTCGTAAACGGAGGATTTCTGTGCATTCATCGTTCCACCACGGCACAGGCGGTCGGCGTGGATTCGAGAGGTTTTCGGAATGGTCTTTTCAGCGGCATTTAAAATTGCTTTTGTAAAATTGTCTATATTTTCATCAATGGGTGTCAGATAATCCATGTCAAGTGATACAAGGTAATTTGAGTAGGAGTCCCAGTTGGCTTTTCGTAAAATCCAACTGGAATTTCGAGCATAACAGGGTTGGGAGTCACATAAACTGATCTTAATAGGCACATGGTCGCTTCCATACAAATCATTGAGTACCGACCACGTGCATCTAGTAGCTAATTGAGGGCTGCAAATCGATAGGTCAACAGCTGTCCATCCGCCAGTAGATGCTGCTAAATGAGTAGGAGAACCGTCATTTAGCAGACATAGGTCTAGTTCCGTTCTTACACTCTCAACAAGATCACCTCGAGAGTTCCTAGTCGGAGATCCCCAAGACGAATGGTGGGCATTAAAATCCCCTACCAATAAGTACAGAGTTGGTAACTGGCTTATCAAATTTACTAAATCACTGTGATGCAGGTTTTCTTGTGGTGGCAAGTAGACACAACACACAGTGATTTTATACGGGACAGCTGTTTGAACGCCTACTGCTTGTAAAGGAGTTATTAAGTTTAGAGAAACAGCATCGATACAGTCACGGGTTAGGATGGCTACGCCACCTCTAGCTCGATCTTCTGTAACGAAGTCCGATCTAAAAACTGAATACTCCCTTAAATGGAAATTATGCGATTCGTGGAGATGTGTCTCCTGTAGACATACAATCATTGGATACACATCTCGCACGAGTACTTTAAGTTCTTCTATGTGACTCCTAACACCGTTGACATTCCATTGTATCACTGACTTCCTAAGCAAAGACATTTATTAGCTTAGCAAAGGATTTATTTGACACCCATTGGTGCTCTCTCCTTTCTTGCCTGGGACGTTTTAGACGTCTCAGGCTTACATTTCTCAGATTCCATATCCACCCGTTCAGGGATGGAATCTGAGGAAGTTTTGGGTTTAGGAGGGGTAGTTTTTACATTCCCTCCTTTGTTAGCATTTTTCTTAATGCCCGGTAACGACGGTGGCGATGTGGTCTGTCGTAACACTGGTCTACGTGGTTTGGATTTTTCCGTCTTCTGCACAGAAGGTTTATTACCCGTTGATAATATCTTCTGCACAGAAACACAAGGCTCGCTTAGTGATTTATTTTGTGCTCCAATCCCCCCAGTGGAAGGGACAGGTACACGAGGTAAAACATTATCCGTTGCTGCAGGTTGTACCAAATTCAAAGACAGACCATTTGTGACTAAGCACAAAAGGCGAGACACTTGTTCAGTTAGAGCTTCAATCTTCTTGGACAGCTCAGCACAGTTGGAACAAGACGATTTTGAAGCGGTCAGGGTAGCGGCATAAGTCTTACTGTCTGTCTTTGGCTGAGTGGATCGATAGAGTTTTTTGGCCTCTGGAAACGACAGCTTGTCTTTCGCCATGATGCCTAGGATAGCTTTCTCTTCCTTAAATGTAGGGCAGTTGTAGGATCGCGCTGGGTGGTCACCACCACAGTTGGCGCATTTCGGAGAATTAACACAATCCTTATCATCATGGCCTTCAACGCTACATATACCGCATACGTTCTGCTTCGAACACATAGAGCTGATATGCCCAAATCGCTGGCACTT
This sequence comes from Prosapia bicincta, assembly GCA_036971475.1. Lineage (NCBI taxonomy): Eukaryota > Metazoa > Arthropoda > Insecta > Hemiptera > Cercopidae > Prosapia > Prosapia bicincta. Next base: position 134,998,734 of record JBAIZL010000002.1, on the reverse strand, counting down.
GAAGCAGCGCCTAGGGTTAGCCACGTATGGTCTCACTGAGAGCCTTTGGTAACCTGCATGTAAATATTCGGGTATTTCCGGTTTGCCGAAGGTGACGATAAAAGAAGCTGTTGCTACCTTTTTTTCTTTGTCCATTTTCATGATAGGGACAACGTCCGTAACTGACTGAGACGACAGTTCGGACTTAATTTCATCAACTGAAATGTACATTAAATCCCTACATGTGATGACCCCCCTTGAGTAATTCAAGGATCTGTGGGGAGCCACAGATACCTTGACCTGGTCAAAGAAAGAGGTCATTTTACATAGAGCACGGGTTTGCCTCTCGGTGGAAGTCGCAACTAACAGTGTTCCGTTTCTGAGTTTCTTAATAGAGGCTACTGGACCTCCAGCACAGACAGTAATAGCCTTGTTGATCAGGAAAGGGAAACTTTGGAAAGATCTTTCCCTTCTTCAGCACTAGATACAACTAAGTACTTTGCTGATGGCAATGTCTGTGACGGCACCATCAACTTTTTACTCAAATCTTTACTAATTACATCGTCAGGAGAATCCTGGCGTGTTCTCTTCAAACTAGTCATATTTGACAGGGTTTTTGAATCCATAAATTTTTTAAGCCAGCCATCGTGTCAAGCGTTACGGGCGAGACTATAGGAACGGGTACACCCTTGGATCACAATAAGATCATTTCCAATCCTCAGAACTCTGAGGCCTATAGCTTTTCTCCTTAGTTCGACTGGATGGGTATCAGTCGAGAACTCGTAATACTGTGCACAGGCTCCAACACCCATGCACCGCGGACACTCCCTGACCAAGGACCGAAGCGGCTGGTAGATCAGAAACTGCGCTTACGTCTTCGGCAGAGCAAGCTCACAGCAGCGTCCCAGACCAGAGTTTGTCACGCTCTGGACTTTTCAGCACTCCCAACGCGCAACGATTCTGACCAGTCAAAATTCCCTAAGCGAAGATGTAAGTGTTGAAATGTGTATAGATTGTGTCGGTGTGTGTATGCTTTGTGAGTGGTGTAGTGTTAGGCTAGGGTACCGCGAGGGACGCCAAATCCCTCGTAGGTGCGGCTAGTCCGCACCCCCCTGCGGGGTATCCAGAAGCATGAAACAACATTTAACTATTTTCATTACTGTTTTATAAAGTATCTTCTGGAGCATTATCTAACAGAAGGAGAGCTTTAATGTTTTCCTCTGTAGTGCAGATGTGCCTCCCTTAGCAGCATAATGAGATGGGCTCTATCAATCGGTTCCAATCACCCATCACCCCCCTCACCTACTTACATTAAATTAGTACTCCTACTAAGTCATTGAATTTGATATGGTAGGGAGTTAAAGAGTTTTTTCTTAGTATTAATGCTGATACGATTGTGAAAAGTTTCAGTGAGGCTCATTATGTTAATTTTGATATCAGCTATCACATTGAGAAGTCTGTTTTTAGGAGTTGTTACTGAAAGGAGACAAATAGCATCTTAAAGCTACGCGCGGACTAGGGCGGCACACCATGGACGGCGCACCTACCTCAATAAATCCCATGCTCTCCGTACCAGATGTCCGTGGCGTGCCGTCCTAGTGCACCCTTTTTTTTTTTTTTTTTTTTTTTATTAACTTGGGAGCGGGTTAAAACTGCCCGAAGCACTGCTACCTTAAGGTATATTGTACTTACCTCCCTGATCTAGTCAAATAGCCCCTTCCCTCTTACCAGGTTTAGGAGTTTCCTGACTAGTGTTTTACCTTCAGCATCCACCAGAGCTGTACTATCACCAAAGAGGTTGAAGAGCCTCTCGGCAAGTGCTTCACATCTATAAATAATGTGTGTGGCAATCTCCAGTTCCTGCCCGCATAATCTGCACACTGGTTGATCTTTGTAGATACCCATTTTATGCAGATGTTTCCTTAGTCCACTGTGTCCCGTGAGTAGACCTGTGGCTATCCTCAATTCCTGCCTAGACAGATAGATGAGACTCTTCTGCAGCCCCAAGGAAGGTTTCCTAAAGGTTAGCTTACTGTGTCTCACCCCTTCAGCCCTGATCCAGTGCTCACAGTGTCTTTCAGCCATCCACCTTCGCACTGCCATCTTGACCATAGATTTGGAAATACCTACCGCCGGCTCCGGCCCAATCAGGGGAGTTGAAGACCCCTCTCTGGCCAGTGCATCTGCGGCTTCATTTCCAAATATTCCCCTATGCCCTGGCACCCAACCTATCTTGATTTGATTGTGCCTTGCCAGGGCTTTTAAGTTATTTAGGCACTCCCTGACTATGGCCGAGGTGACCACACGTCCGTTTAGTGCCCTAATTGCTGCCTGACTGTCAGAGAAAGTAGCAATCCGGATCCTGTGCATTCCCCTTCTCGCCATCTCTCCCAGACAGGCATTTATAGCATATATTTCGGCCTGAAAGACAGAGGTATGCCTCCCCAAGGAAAAACTAGTTTTGCCCTTGGGTTTTAACAATACATCCCAGCTCCAGTGCCGAAGTCCATCTTGGAGCCATCTGTGTACCAGATCTGAGCTCCCGATGTTACTGACCCTGACCATTCCGTCATAGTTTGGTGGGTCTGGTCAGGTGCAAACGTCCGAGTAAGGTGGTCACTGCCCATCTCCAAGACAGGTTCTTTGACCACACACTCGATACTCATATGTCCCGAAACATCTGGGAGATTAGCCCAGTTGTTCGAGTTGCAATCTCCATGCTGGGGTTTGGTGCTCGTGGTTGATTGCTTCCGACCTGTGGCACCTCACCCCTCACAACATCCAAGTCCTGGACGTTAACATGCTCGGCTCAGTTTTGGCCTCCCCTGCGTTGTGTGTTCAGGATTATTGGCCCTCCCGCTGCTCTCGCCTGATCTCTTCAGAGCCGCCTTCTAGCCGCTCCACTCATACACTTTTTCCGTAGAGAAACCGTGCTCAACTCTACAACCATTTCACTGGTTTCTGCAGTCGGCAGCTTGGTAACCGCCCCCGCACCCCCAGTGGTGGTTGCCGTTGACACATCTGTTACAGACTCACGGTTTGCCGTCTCATTGGCTCCCGCTGTCTGTGCAGACTCAACATCAATTTGTGTACTTACTTGGTCCATTGGCTTCCCAAGTATGGGGGGAAGAACGGTCAACCAGAGCAGAACTCCCACTGCCCTGGCAAAACAACATACAATGAGGTTTTGTCTGGTTCCTCAAGGGGATCTTGTGCTACTGCATTTTATAGCCTTGAAGCACACCCCAAGTTCAGGATATTATTAACTGTTGCTCATGGAGCGAACAGCCTGCTTTACTCTCTTTTTTACAACTGTGTCGTTAGGGTAGTTTCCCGCCCATACTTCACTGCAGCATTGCCCTTGGTTCACCTGGGAGGTGAGAGTAGCATTGTGAGGACTTAATTCCCAACTACCCCAGTCAGAGCAGTTATTTCTACCACACCCAACCGGTTGACTGACGAGGAGGGGTCATTCCTCACCTTTGAACCATTGCCTTGGTCCAGGCCTGCTTATTCAGAAACCTTCCGGAATCCTTATTTACAGGTAACCTACATATCTGTAGGCCGTCCCACTATCCGCCACCTGTGGACCCGCCCGGTTGCTCAGGCCAGCTAGCCGGGTAGTGCACCCTTAGCTTAAGCATGACAAAAACCTTACAGCTCTTTGTTTGAAAGTTTAAATATTTTTGTACTCAAAATTCATAAAAATAGGTTTTTGTAATTGTTTTTAACATGAATATTGTTCTATCTTTTCCCAGTTATATTTGACCCAATTGTTAAAAGTAACTAATGTGGTAAAACCAGTGGCATATTTACAGATTTATATCTGGTCTTCCTTTAAAACAACCAACTTTCTCTCATATTAAAAAGGTTTTGACAGGCTGAATTAAATCAATGCAGAACCATAAATTAGAAATTTCTCAGTTAAACTGTGTTTCTGTGGGCTTTATACATTACAAGAATGCTAGCCTCTTTTGATTTTCTCATTGCTATTGGAATTTTTTTTTTTTTTGCTTTTCCAACCACAATAAAAAACTTTAATTTATACAAACCACCAGCATTAGTATACAAAGTAAAGAACCTCGATTTATTACAAACATCAGATTTTTTATTTGTTACGAGTGAATCAATAGTAATAATTTTCAGTTATTAGCCAAGAGTTGTGCTATGTGTAGACTTTACAATTTAAATTTAGCACTGTAAGTCCATCAGTTAGACTGATCATATTAAAACAATATCCTTAGGACAACTAAGACAATATTTCTTACAAATTTGTGATAAGTTTATTTCTTGATCTTCTCAGTAAGTTTTCATAAATTTATTTTACTTATAAATTTGGATTAGTGGGGATTTTACGAAGTTCAAATGTAAAAGTTTCACCATCCCCCATGGACAACAAAATCTATAGATGTTTTTTTCTAAATATAGTTGTTATAACTGTAACAAAATTAAACATATCTAACTCAAATTAAAATAAGCCACTTATGTAGAAATATTTCAGTAAATTATAAAAACAAACTAATAAAACAGTCTTGGTTATATGTTTGTCAATTCGGCTACCACATTAGGTCTATTAAAATTTGCAATATATTGTAGCAATTTCCCGTTTGATGTCAGATGATTATCAACTTTCACTTTAATTCCTTATAATGCATAATAAACAAATTCAGTAGATAAAAATTTTAATTTGTTACAGTATTCAATATTGGAGGACAAAATTGTTCGACAGACTATATAGAGTTCTATAATACAAACTCCGAAAGTAATGAAAGTTGGTTTGTCACACGACTATGTGGAAAGGTAAAGTCATGCCTTATATTCATTTATTTAACCTTTTTTTAACAGTGTATTTAATATAAATTATAATACTTTTGTGGTACTCAGGTATGCTAGAGAAAAATCTTAATAAGCATCAGACTTAACAAAGTGAAGTTTTAAAAAATGGGTTGTGGTAATATAAGGAAACTGTACCTGGTTCAGACTATAAAAAGATAGCTTATTGTCTCTTTTTATTGCTCCTAAATAACTTGTCTAAGATATTCCAATCATGCTGGCCCCTTTAGTAAGTTTTGGGGGATATTTTGAAATAAAATGAATGTATTTTATGGACTTTCTTGTTTCTATGTCGAAATGTATTTCTATATAATAAAGTGGATGAGAGATGAAGTGATTAATTTTTAGCATACTTTTGAATGATAATATATTGTGTTGGATACTTTTGTTATTTTGATGCAACTGCTTCTGAAATTATAAATCTATTCTCTAGCTGCTTCAAATAATATGGAAAAATAGCGATTAAATACTATACTGTATAGTATGTTTCTGATTTTAGCAAAATCTGCCTGATGGGGAATTGTCTACTGTAGATAAATTCCAACTTAAAAATACAAATTTGTAAAATATTTAACAAATGCAAAATATGTAGATAATTATATACATATGTAACTAAACAAATGTTAGATATGTAATTAAATTTACTTGATATAAATATTTTTATAAGCATAAATATTTACATACTACAGTATTTATAACACAATATTTACAATAATACTAAATAATAAAAGTATAACTGAATAAAATAATTAAATAATACAATATTAGTAACAACAACAGTAATAATAATAACATAGCATTTATATTTACTATGTTTAGGCAAATATAGTAAACATAAACATACACGTTTTTGCTGCTTTTTTCAAAATATTACGTTTTTTTACTTTATAACTTTTTTTAAAAATTTTTCTATAGCTTTTTTATTGCAGAAAAAAATAATTTATTCCATGAAAAAAATGCATTAGAGAGTCGATTGTTTGAACTAATTGAGACCAGAGGGTGTTCTGATAGTAAAATTGTTCACATCATCAAACATATATATATATATATATATATATATATTAAATATAAAGTTACAGTTTATGTTTCAGAAAACATTTACAGTATACTAGTGAACTGTAAGTACAGTACTTTACATCCTGTTACTGTAAGAAAACAACCAATTAGTTATTCTAAAGAGTAGGCCTATTGTACTACTACTTTATTCTAAATAAAATTAATAAAAAGACATAAAGACACAAATTATTCTATATAATTACATAGTCCTATGTATAATAATGTGTAGCATTTAGTAGAATAAATATTTCTTTAATGTATATGTTAACTTTAAAATATTATATAGGCCTACAGTTCATGTACTGGAATATTTATCTACAGTTGTACTGCAGTTGCAAAAGAACAACAAGAAATAATTGTTAACACTTACTTGATTTACTTTATCCAACGCCCACTCTTGGCATTTCAGCCAGTCGGTGCCGCGCAGTCCAGTAGAGGGAGGCGAGATGCTCAAAGTCGGAGCCATATGCTTCATCTCGGACGTCCCGCAGTCCTTGGCATTCGATCAGATGTTGGGCGTTCAAAATTGAATTGTTAACACATAATTAGGGAAATTTTCTACTATAAAACAACCGCCATGCACCACGTCTTGTCTGTACCTACATTGTGTGCTCGGTTATTAAATAATATTTGGTTTTCATTGTTATTTACTGTCCATGTTTGAATAATTGATGCTTGGATAATCAAGGCCCAGTGTTCTTTAATAATTCTTTATTAGAAAAATGTGTACTTCTCTATACTTGCTGAGTAAGATAACTCTTGAATACACTTTCAGTCATCTAACCTAATCTGTACCACATGTCATGTTTTACTTCTAGCTAGTGACTATCAATTGTCTGAATATGAGTATTGTTATCATTTGAGGACAACAAATTTAGTGGCTGGTTTACAGTTCTTTGAGTAAACCCATTTTGACCAAGATAAATGAATTCCCTCCATATATTGTTTACAATAGTTGCTCCTGGCTCTACAATTTCATTTATAACTGACAGTAATGTTTGTGTACCTCTTCTATCTACAACTATAAAAAAAACAAATATTTTATTTACCTAAGCCACAGATCACACAATAAACTCTCCTCATTCACCCTTGATCATATTTTCTCTTACTGAACCCACGAATCAATTTTAACAGATTTCCCTACACTTCCAATTTCACTCGAGTTATCATTAAGCCATTCAACAAGAATTTCTCTGAAAGTATTCATTAATCTTCTTGCTCTTGGTTGTGACAAACCAGTTTTCCTCTGAATCACCAAAAATGTATATTTGAAAATCTAAGCAGATAACATAGACAAAAAGTGACAGGGAAAATGAGCAAAAGTCCAAATATAGTATTACCCCACACATGTTTCTTCAATGTACATATTTCTGCTGGAAATTGATGTATCAAGTTTACTTTTTTCCAAAGTTAAGGTATATTTTGCCTCCACATCTAATACAGTCCGTTGGTTTTTTTTTATCAGCTTCTAGTATTCAACCTATTTTAAAAGCTTTCATTTAGTTGAACTTTTTTTAATGAATCTATTCTGTCAGAATTGAAATCCATGGTGCTACAATAGATTTACTACTCTATGTCGACAGATTCGGACATAAATGTCCCTTAAAAAATCTAAAGGGGCCATTAAGGTTGGGGTTCTCCTAAAGTATGAATAGAAGGTTGTGTAAGAGCAATAAAAGATAAAACTAGGTATCAGGACCTTCCAGCGTCCAAAGCAGGTAGTCAGGTATGATGCTCCTTTTACATTTCCTTAACCCCAGAAAAATAGATTTATTTTGAAAAAAAGTTTTTTTTAAAATGTTGCATTGAAAATAATTTTTTATTAGTGTTAATGTTTTAATTTAAAAGCTTATGAGTATTAAAAACATTGTTAAGTCTATGCTTAATACCTACGGCCATTATTAGAAAGTTGTGTAAGTACTATGAGTAACAGAAAATTCTTGATCATCTAAAGGTTATAACTATCCTTTAACTTTAAGATAGGTCAGTTAAAGATGGATCCTTTAACTGAATCTATTTAGATTGTTGAATGATAAAAAAAAACAATTATTAATATGATTTTAGTTTGAATGAAATATTTTATCAGTTTTATTCATCTATTTTTGGAACAACTGTTAAGTCATCAACGCTTTCTTTTTGTACATGTGTAATTGTCTAAAAAAATTATGTGTTTGTTTTTAATGTAAAACAGTGAAGTGAAGCTGCTTTTGAGATATTCCTAATAGCTCTCATTAAAATCAATAATGTTTACTACTATTTTAATTGAAACATTCATTAGCTTTCCAGTAGTATTTAAGTTCTGTCAGAAATTCATTTTAATAAGTGTCTCAAGTCTGTCTACATTGTAAAATTCTTTTACTCTTAATCATTCAACAAATGTTTCAAATTTTTCTTCAATTGTTGAACTTTTATTTCATAACAATTAACTTTCTTTAGATGTGCGTTTGAAAGAAATGCCATTAAAGTTTTCAAATCTTTCTCACCAAGTAACAGGCTAACTTCTCATACTTTAATTAAAAAATATCAAGAAATTCCAGTCCTTTATCAATGTTAATATGGTTGTCACACATCATCATCTGTTATAAGGGATTTTAAATAGGCAAGGATAGTGATACATCTTGATCTAGAGAAGAGCTTTGTTCTACTTCAATCATGTCTAGAGATGCATAGAACACCTAGAGCTCCACCTCTACCTATTTATTTTTATCATTTGTCAATAAATCATTCAAAATGATAAAGTTTTCTCATGTTTTAGGTTTTTGCTAAATATTTGGTAAACTATAGTTTTACTTTTTATAAATTTCAACAATAATCATATAGATTGTTGATAAAACATCCTCTTTTAGTCTACTTATATGATATCAGTTATTAAATGAAAAATTAAATGTTGGAACTGAGACATTATTTATTCCCGTAGTATTTTGACTCAGTGTTAGGTGAGCTCCAATCATTTACATGTTCCTACAAAAGAGAACAGTACTATGTATAGAAGTCAAATCCTAACACTGCAGTCAAAGTGTTGAAGTATTGACTTTTTTTTATTTATATCACTAAAAGTTTTTGACTTATTTTTAGATAAGTTGAAAATGTTTATAGAAGAATCCCATACTGTTTCATCAGTTTTTTTCATATAGTTTTTCTTCTGCTCTTATAACATTGATTTTATCATCTTTTTCACAGTGGATATTTGTATTATGGATAAAAATAATAGTTTAGACTATAAAAAAATAAAACACATGGAAAATTAGCTCATAATATACTCTAGGTGAAGTACAATACATAGAACTTATGCCTTTTGAAATAAAAAACTTAAATAAAATTCAGTGAAAACAGCTATTCAGCACCCAGTTAGAAAATAAGAAGTCTATTCACTTTCAAGCAGTAAATGAATCACTACCTATGAAATGAAATATGAATTAGCACTACCTCAGTGCAAAATATGTACTACTTAAACACAGGAATTATTTTATTTTAAGGTCTTTTCCGACCATAACCTAGGTGAGACACAGGAGGCATCATCCTTAGAGGATGCCATATGCATATTTTTGTTTACATTTGTTGATTCCAACTTCACGTGAGCTACTAGTTTTTACTAAACACTTGTAATGTTTACAAACTTGCCTATAGTAGCGCTTCCTTATATTTGTTGAGGATGGTCATTTGGGATATGTGTCCCATTGTCAACTCAGACCGTAACTGATCTCAAGGGTTTCATAGGTTGTATTAGGGTGGGGATGGGATGTTATGGTGGTGTAGGTGTATTTTGTGAGTATTAGGATTTATGATGTCAAAAAGTGTGTGTGAGTAATGTAACTGTATTGAGTATGTGTGTAGGGTGTAGTTTGAAGTGTCTGTATATTTCATATTGTTCGGTTGTGTAGCGTTGGTTATTTCTGTGTTGTTTATGAAGAATTTGTAGGATAGATGCTATGTCTATGTAGTCATGTTTTGTGGAGTTGAGATGGTCGGCGAAGTTTGATTGGTAGTTATTGTTTTTTAGTGCTTTTATATGTTCTTGGTAACGTGTGTAGAAGGACCTCCCTGTTTGGCCTATGTAAAAACTGGGGCACGAACTTGGAAGTTAGTCTGTAAACTCCAGTGGCGTTGTAAATGTCGTTGATTTTGTTGTTGGGTTTAAATTGTTTATTGAGAGTGTTGTGTGGAGTAAGCTATTTTGTAGGTGTATTTTTGTAGTGTGTTGGTTAGATTGTGGGTTTTGGATGATCTGTATTTGTATTGATAAGTATTTTATGGGATTGTCATGTTGAGTGTTTGTATTTGGGTTATTAGGTTTATTTTTTAGGTGGTTGTATAATTTGTCAATCATTGTTGTGTTGTATCCGTTAGTTTGTCCTATATATTTTACGGTGTTTAACTCCTGGTAGCGTTCTTCTTTGTCTAACGGTGTTTTAAACAGGCGGATATATCATGGTGTTGTAAGCGGCTATTTTATGTTGGTGTGGGTGATTTGAGGAGCTGTGAATGGCCGTATTGCTACTAGTGGGTTTTTGGTATATGTTGAATGTATGTGTTTGTTTGTCTGTACGTTTTATTGTTATGTCTAGGAATTTGAGAGAGTTTTACATACACCCAAAACTAACATACATTATCAAAACAGAACAAAAAAACGCAAGTTTGTAAACATTTACAAGTGTTTAGTGCTTATTTTTGTTTAGAGGAATAAAAAAAGAGGACATGTAATATTATTTTATTATCAATAATGTGTTCATATGGTAATGACAGTGTGGTTTATATAGCTTAAGGGCATTTTACAATGTTTTGCCCAAATCAGTAAAATCTGTGCATGTTGAGTCGTTGTTTTTGTCTTTTTTTTCAAAGTTATGAATTTATTCTTCTTATTATTATTTTTATGGCATTGCTGCCAACTTTTATTATTTTTGGCATATTCCTTAGAACTGTCTACAGTCAGTTATAATTTCTTTTTGCAATATCGTTTAATTGTGAGATCGATATAAATACTGAAACTTGTAATTTAATCGATTGTTAAATTGGGACTTTCTGTAAATAGAAGCGGTTCTTTTTAAGAGTTGAAAACATGGTGAGTGTCTTTATAATCTAACTAAATAGCTACCAAAAAAATGGTGGCCACATAATTATTTGTTTTATTCAGTAACAGAGAACTTTTATCAGCTTGACCAAGAATAACTTTCTATTTTCACATCTTTACAAACTGAATATGATATATTAGTGTGAATGGTTTAGCTGCACATTGGTTTAAATATTTCTAATTTTATTTACTTAACTGTTTATGTGATTCAGGACAACCCTGTAAATATTCCATTGACTTCGAATTCAGGATACGTTCACTATGTGACAAGTGTTAATAACAATGGTACTGGTTGGGTCCTCCTATTTGAAAGCAAACGTTAACAGGTAAGAACAAAATAAACTTTGGGTTTTCATTCACATTATAACCTTGTATATGCATCTCACATTTCTCGGGATTAGTTTTGGATACAGATATTATGTAATACATCATTTACGGTTTAAACATACGGAACTTTTTCATATGTTACATCAAATGATTCGTGTACATTAGTAAATGAATATACCAGATTGGTGAGGGAGCTTATCCTTGAGACACTCTTACACAAACTGAGCATTCTCCCTTTGTATCACATCTCCTCAGTTCATCAGTTGTAAATTATTGACAATCTAGATCCATTCTGAGTCAGATTTCGACTGGAAAGTATTAGTACAATATTAAACACTGTAGTTTCAGTGGTGGTTTTCTGTCCGAATGGTAACCCGTATTGGATACCACAAAAGTTACCACCGGAAGCATTTATACAACTTACAAAAGATTGCTGCAATTCCTTTTATTTGACAAGTTTACCCTCTTAACATGTTATAACATTTGCATAATGCTTTTATTTCTTGCTGTCTCTAATTTCTATATTTACTACATCCACAATAGTACTGTTGGTTATTTCATACTGTTGGTATTTTTTAAACCCGTCTCGAATTTTAGTTTAATAACTACATCATGTTTCTTACATATATTTTAGATATGCATATAAATCCCTTCGAGAAATATATATTATTCACTTTTACATTTAATTAATTGTAATGAATTAATTAAGATAATTAAGTATCGCCGAACATAACCGACTACAAAATTCAAGAGTTAAACATATATTGACCCTCAAAACTTTGCTTACAAGATCATTAGAATATAAGCATACAATATTGGCATTAATGTTATGTTATAATGCCAAATATTAACATTAACACTAAATATGTTATCTTAGCAGTGCTATAAATTAATAAAATATATACACAGATCTCGTAAATTAGTCATTTATTGACTCATATGTATTTTAATGACAAAGCCATCGTCATCAGTGAGTGTTGCTACTACAAACTCTTTACAGCTGAGGTAAAAGTAAGGTTACACCTATATATATATATATATATATATATATATATATATATATATATATATATATATATATATCGTGGGAGTTGACACGCACACCTGTCAAAACAACAGTTATTAACAATACTCCAAACATGATAAATCAAATAGAACTTTTTATACCTAATTCATTAATTACAGTAAAATTCTTAACCATACACATAATTTCATACAAACAAAATAGATAATTAATATTTCAAGATTTTAACCAAAAAGTTCAATAAAATTTTTTTGTCACAATAATTACATTAATATAGAATTTTTAATTGGGCCTGACTCATTATTTATAATATTATTTTTATTCCTATAATTATAGAAAGTTTACCACGTATCCCAATTCACTACTCCTAACATCGTTTTTTAATAGGGATATATCGTCTACTTTAAATTCATGCTTTCCCTCTAAACAATGTTTCGCCATTGCAGATGTTGCTAGTCCGTTATATTTAATGTGGAAAAAATGTTCTTTAGCCCTAGTTTTAATATTTTTTTTGTTTGTTTGACCTATATATTTCAGAGGACACTTGCTACACTTCAGGCAGTAGATTCCTGACTTTTCATCATTAGGTAAGGTGTTTTTATGGTTTCCTAACATTAATTTTCCTTTATCAGGAGAAAATTATAAAAGTGAGCTGAATTACATTTATAGTGTAGCAAGGTTCAATGGATACAGTGAAATGTTTTAACATGAAATCCAGAAAAAAAGACAATAAGAAACCTGAGAAGTACGTTAATAAGAAATAAAAAGGAAAAGTGGTTTAAAAAACATCATCCACCATCTAAGAAAATAAGAAAATTTCTGGGAAAAAATAGTAAAGTTTCTTGATCTAATCATCTTGAATTCACTGATTAAACTAATTTTAAACTACTTAACTAAGTGAATACGTAATTGCTTACGCGTTTCAAAATGATCACTTTAGAGCGTTAGCTTCATAAAAGGAACGATCGTTTTGAAACGTGTCAGCAAGTAAGCAATTACGTATTCACTTAGTTAAATAGTTTAAAATTAGTAGTAAAAATAGTAAGTTGAACGTGACAATTACCATTGCAAATAACCTAAAAAAGTTGTTAGGAAACCATAAAGAAACAAACAGAAATATTAAACTAGGGCTAAAGAACATTTTTCCCATATTAAATACAACAGACCAGCAAAATCTGCGATGGTGAAACATTGTTTAGAGGAAAAGCATGAATTTAAAGTAGACGATGTAACCCTGTTAAAAAGCGTTAAGTGTTGTGAATTGGATGCATGGGAAACTTTGTATATTAATAGGAATAAAAATATTATTGTAAATAATGAGTCAGGCCCTATTCAAAATTCTATATTAATGTAATTATTGTAACACAAGAAAATTTGATTGTAACTTTTTGGTTAAAATCTTGAAATAATAATAATACTGGAATATTAATTATCTATTTTCTTTATACGTGATTATATGTATGGTTAAGAATTTTATTGTAATTAATAAATTAGGTATAAAATTTCTATTGATTTATCATGTTTTAATTATTGTTAATAACTGTTGTTTTGATACGTGGTAACTCCCACGGTATAAATATAGAAGTGTAACCTTACTTTCACCTTAGTTGTAAGTTAGAGTTTGTAGTAGCAACATTCACTGATGATGACTTTGTCATTGAAATGCGTATGAGTCAAAAAATGATTCATTTGTGTTTTGTGTGTCTTTTATTTGTTTTAACATAACCTCAAAAGCTAAGCTCATAGAATAGTTGTAGAGTTATAAATGTATATAACATAGTGATAGCCGTAATTAATGCAAATATTGTGCAATATATTAACAAATATTTCTTTCTAGATTTTGGAGTGCTGAATCCTTAAGACTACAACCTCACTAAAGGTAGATTTTGTTAAAAATTAAATGTAAATAATAAATTTGTTTATCTACATCAGTTGTTAAATTAATTTAATTTCCTTTCTGCATCTAAATTTTACAGTAATACTTAACGAGTTTATTACTTTGAATATTTTTTGCAGCTAATTTCAGTTTTAAAATTAAGATATAATAATGATTAGTACAACAGGACTTCACAACTAACCTGAACCCTATTATGATATGTTTTGATCATGTAATTTGTGGTCATGTGTTTTTATTTATTGGTTAATATGTCTTTTTTTCAAGAGCAACAATATTTCAATGTTATTCATTATTTCTTCCTGTGAGTTACATATATTGAAAGGGATATAAGAATAGGTTGTACACTCTGGAGAAACTAATGATAAGAATAAGAAACTTACATATACTTAAACAATAATTAATCTTGTTTTATTGAATTTTTGATTATTTTAATATAATGAACAGTTTGATCTCTCTTTATGTAAATGAGAGTTGAATCTTTCATAACTGACACTAGCTAACTCCAATGTATTAGCTCGGAAACCCGAAATGTATTGATTTTCATATTTAGAGACTTAACTCCTCTTTGATCTCCGACAGTTTTTGTGCTATTTGAAAATTTACTTTGCATATATTTGGTCACATTTTTCATTGAACCTGTATCCTTTCTTCAAAATTGGTTAATTTGAAGTATGTTAGCCGACCAGTAAATTATTGAGGTCCTATCTTCAAATTATACAACAATCATTCACCTGGAAATGTATAAACTGTTTGCCAGAATACGCTTTGCCTTGTACTCTTTTTTTTCTTCATATTATATAAAGCATCAGTTTATGGTTTACTTCGATCAGAATCTGGTTGAAAGAATGAATGATCAACTATCTGGTTTAAACTACTAAAATGACCTGAAACAGAGAGATACTCAACAATACCCTGTTTTCTAATGACACTGCTTCATGTTTTTCAAATTATCCTGCATTTCAATTTATAGGTTGTATTGAATTTTTAGATTATCTGAAAAAATTGTGTGTATTCTTATAGGATCTGTATGTGTAGGATTGTTATATACTTTGTTGTTACGTTAGCAGCACTTCCTCAAAGTAACTTACTTCAGTTGGTGATACGACAGATAAGAACTCGAGGTTTTTGAAGTCTCTCCCAATGACAAGATTTCTTAGGATTAGAGTCAGTTGACCACCAACTGGTTTAGAATTTTTTTTAAATGAGTGTTGTAACCCTCCGGTTATTTGTAATGTGATTAGTTAATTAATTTAAGCAAAACCTTTATTCACATACAAATCATTATTTATATTTTAAAAAGTCTTAACGCGTCAATTGTTTACATTACCAATTGTATCCAACAATTTAACTTGGGCAGTCTTGCTGTCTATCCAAATCATTCTGAAGGAAGACAGGTTACATAAAGTTACATACAAGTTCACGTTTAAATTTTCAAAAAGAGATTTATTTTAACAATATTATTATTTTTAAAACACTTTAATAACCTTGAACAATATTAATTTAAATTAATAAATAAGACCTACACCATTTTCTAATTATTTCATTAGACAATATTTGGTTAGATGCATACTGATACCTTTTTGTATATTTATTGACTTTATCAGTAAAAAATTTTTTTAAAAATTAATTTAAAACAAACTTTGGCTATCACCTGAATTTTGTCTTATTTAAAAATCAAAACATTACACTGTTTTACAATTTCAACATAATTAAATTTTGAAAACTCAAACACAAACTATATATTAAATTTTAGAAAACACCTTTTTACTTATAAACAATATTCGAGCTGACTTGTGAGTGAAGGTTATAAACAAATGAATAAATAGGCTACAACTCACAATTATAAAAACTTTAATATCAGGCGCGTTTCAATGACATTACGTCATCATCTTCAGTGATGCTACACAATTGAAACTCAATTAAATTTTGTGATGTTCAATTTTTTTAATTAAGTTTCGATTGTGTAGCATCACTGAAGATGATGACATGCCATTGAAACTCGTCTGACATTAAGGTTTTTACAATTGTGAGTCGTAGCCTATTTATTCATTTGTTTATACCTTTTTACTTGTTATTATTACATTTTGAATAATACATGATTGAAGGTTTAAATAAGTAATCTATCTCAAAGATTGCAACCTATGGCTCTTCTATGAAAGCTAGATTGGAACAAGCTGAGACTCAAGATATGCTTTGTCAACAGAATTCTCTCCTTACCCTTTCAAAGAATAGAACTTTGATTGGCTACCAGTATTATTAGTATGAATCCCTACCCAAATTCTGTCTAGTGACTTTTTCTGAAACAAAATTTTCTTTTAAATTTCTGCCGATTTTACTTTAGCTAACAAAACAAATTTATATTGCCAACATTTTTAATATGTTACAGTGTGATACACTTTCCAGGTTTTCAATGTTCTGCAATGTTAGTAGAGCATCTATATTTTGTTTGAATGCTAAAATTAAAGCAAAACCTGCTTTTATTAAATTTTCATCCAATAGTATAAAGATTCTCAGCTTTTCAGGCTTTATGAACCCCCCCCCCCTTCCCTATTGATCACCTGTGTGAGTTATATCCTCTCCCCAACCATATGTTGCCAATAAAATTAGTATAGTTAGAGTATTTAACTGAAGCTGGTTACTAAACTTTAGATAGTATTATACACAATGTTTAATATTGTTGCATATACTTCATTTTAATTGTAGAAAGGTAGCTTTGGGCCATTTTTACACAATAGTGTTTTTATTTAAGGATTTTGACTAAACAGATTGGGCTGTCTTATGGTCATTCTAGTTAAGTTTTAATCTCTGAAGGTTTAGTATCTGGTATATAATCACTTCTACTGGATCTATTTTCTATTCCAGGTAATTTCTGAACCATGTGGAATCAAAATTACTTATTGATACCTTGTGAAGAAAATTTTGTGCATACATTTTCTAATGTCTACTACCAGGAAGAATTTTTATGAAATTTATACTCATATTTAAGAATATTACTTATATTTATTGGTCTCTTCAGTGAATGGTATTCATACCATTCTGACATACTATCAAAGAGAATAAGGTGTAGATAGTTTTGTTCGAATGATATAAACTTTTATTTTTGAATGATATGATATGCTAATGAAATATAAACAAAAATGTCTGACATTATGTGCTATGATTAGAAATATATAAATAGGTTTGTAAATATATACAAAATTTCATAGGTTTGTTGCAATACAAGATTTTAATGTAGTTTTGTTTTAATGTCTAAAACTACTAAACTATTAAGACTTCTCAGAGACATTCTCATGTTGTCTACAAATTAGAGCATGCATAGTACCAAATATGGTTAGTCAAATTGTAATTATCGTGATAATGGAATATTTGATTTTTTCTAATGTTTATATATTTTTTCTCCTGTTTAATCTTAACAACTATGTAAAACCAACCATTGAACATTTATTACCATACACTTTTGGTATCAACATGGCAAAAACCACTACTTACTGATATTTTTCAGCAGACGTGTTTCACACTAGCTCAGTGGCTTGTTCAATTCTGAGTCACAGACAAGACTGACCGCAGCATTGAACAATGCATTGACCTAGTGCGAAACATGTCTGCTGAAAAATATTAGCATGTATTAGTTTTTCTTTGCCAAGTTGATACCAATGTAATTTATAATGAAAACATCAAGATTTTTTACTTATCTTAACAACTTTAATTTGAGAAATTCATGTAAATTTTTTGGAGTAAAATTTACTAATGACTACCGTAGATATGGTATTGGTGAACTATATATTTCTAAGGTTAAACAAATTGTTAGTATAGTGTTTTTTTTTAATCAAAGAACCATAGCACAAATACAAATTTGAGGTTATGTGAGGTAGTTATAGTGTAATAAGTCTTCCGAAAAATTTAGGCCACTATTTGTCTTTGACAAGTTTTTCAAATCAAATGTGGGTCAGTAAAATAGATTAACCAAAGATCTTAAACACTCATGTTTCAGAATTCTGTTTTTCCTTGAAAATCACATTTTAGGGTTGATTGTCTGTTCCCAAATATGTTCAGAAAGTATACCAACTTTAACCCGGCAGAACTGACTTTGAAAACGTGATGACCGACTCATGGTCATTTAGACCAGGTTTAATAAAAAACGGCTGTGTTTCGTACAAAGATGTTTTTATTTCTATTAAAACTCCAAAAAAATATTTCTAAATAGTTATTTCATTATTTTATGTAGGATATATGTGCAAAAATAAATATTTATGTAACATAGGAAGAAGTAATTGTATAAATCACAGTACTGTTAAATCTATCGTCATTACGCTATAAACAAAAGTTGAGTAGGTCTACTAAAAATGTTTTGAAAGTAAGTTTGTACCTTAAAAATATTATATTGACAATAAAATATAAATATATAATTGAATATTGATACACGGTATATATAAAACATTACAATTAGCCTACTTCTAAAAACTACAAATATTTTTGTCCAACTAAATTCATTAAAAATTAGGTTTCCACAAAACATAATATACATTTTTAAAAAAGTAAACAATATCTCTTTTAAACAACTGTGTACTGTTTATCACCTTATTTATGGCCCTGTAACATCTTATTCACCATCACTGATGTCCATTTCTTGTCCTCTGAAGCAGTCAACATATAGAGATACTGTGTGCTCCTTGACATAGGTTACATCTCGTTTTGATTTTGCGATTTTTCTCCCAATCGCATTTGAAGCATCTGCCTTCCATCACACCATCAACAGGAGCAGCATTTCGTACCTGTGGCCTTTCTAATCCGAGAAGCCGATTAGTCAATTATTTTGTGATTATAGGTGTACCTTCGGTGGAAATTCTTGTCGTCATATAGTCTCGGGATAACTCTAATCCCAGACTCTTTAGAAATGATCTCTTATCAATTGGTTGTTCGCTGTTAGCCTTCAAAATGACATATGCATTCAGTGCGGTTATGTATAGAAGATGGTCGTAGACCATCAGTTCGTTATTCTGTTCCTTATACCTATCAACTGTGCCTACACCCCCCTTGCTGCTATTGTAAAACAATACAATATCTGGCTTACCCAATGTGGCCGAATTTACATCCCTGTCAGTCATATCGTCATTATGCATAGAAGAGATTAAAGTTACAGTCTTATTTTTTGATCCTTTGTAAGCAACCATGGCACAACCATCACTAAATCCGAACTTAGAACTAAAAATGTTTATTGTATAGGAAAATAATTCTTAATTAGCAAAAAGTACTTGGTATTCACTATTAAAAAGTTACCAATTTCAATAACATGAGTACTGACTCACTGTTAAACACACCGACAATTCTAAAACACACTTACTGACTCACTGTCGAAAGTACCCGTCCTCTACGGAATCGTTCACTGCACTGAACATAGCGGTTGGAGAATAACGGCAAGTGAATCATGGTGTTCCTGGAAAAAGGAGCATGAAGTACAGTCATAGCCAACACTAACAACACCCAAAGAAGATAATTTTCATTGGAAAAACTACTTACCCGGTCTTTTCGACAGGTAAGTCAGTTCTCGCGGGTTAAAGAGATTTTTCTCAACTTTCAACTTCTGTTTCTATAAACTTACATCTGGAAAATAGTTGCCAATTTCATTATTTAGGATGATTAAATGCTCTTATAAGGTCTTTCAATTAATTTATTAAATATAACAATAAATTGTTTATATCATCAAAGAAGGGGTCCTTCAATTAATTTAATAGGTGCAATATTTTTTTTGTCAGGTTTGGCTCTGAACTATTAAGACACTATTCCAAGGAACTTCTTTTTCCGTAAACCCTTCAACTGTATCATAAGTCTCCAAAATATTTTTTTGACTTGGTAAATTTAGTCTCAAAAATTTAAGCGTATCAATAATTAAAGAAAAAAAAGGAATTACTTCAAAAAACAACCCAAATATATAATTTTCACTTACTAAAAAGTAAAAAATAATTTTCCAATAACGAAAACATAATTAATCGTAAGCTTATTATCCACAAAATTTTGAAGTCTTTTCTAATTGTTTTTTAATAAGGATTATGAATTATAAGATAATTAATAGAAAAAATAAACAATCACAGCATTTATTTTATGTAGTATTCTATCATACATAAAAATAAGTATAAAACGAATAGGTTTTTTAAAATTTCTTGCTTGATAAAGCTGCTTAGAGCGACATCATCGGATACTAATAAATGAATTTTCCTCATGAAATCACCTTTTTCAATGGTCTACCCATATTGATAAAACTCGAATGAGATAAGCCAAAATAAATACACTGGAAATCTGATTTATCAAATTAAGATTTGTTAACTTTTCTTTGGTTCATGTAGCACATCCTTGCATTACAGGAAATGAATATGGTTATAGATGAGGATCCTTAAGCAATAAATAATAGTCGGCAATGAAGTTAAATCTTTTAAACATTATTTACAGTTAAAATTTTTCTGATAATAACAAACTCTAATTTTTATCATTGGTGATAACATAAAACACAATTGACATTTAATACCAACGTAAATAATGTATTTTATTAAAATTATCATTAGAGAAAATATCATTATAAAATAATGTAATTTATCTAAAAATATCTGTAAAATAAACATTTACATTTTGTAAAACAATACTGTAATATCACCTATTAACTGATCTTTTCTCTGCCTGTTTACTTAATTAATATACTTTATACAAATAGTATATTAAGAAGGAATATTGTAACTGAATTTTTTTTAATGTTATAAAGTAGTTTATAAAAATAATCTATTGAAAGAAGTAGTTGGAAGCTCTCTGTAACTCTTTATCTTCCCAGTTAATGTAAATGGAAAATCACACTGCCTATTTATTTATTATAAACTTACAAAAGAAATACTGCAGAAGATCCATTATAAAGAACTGAAATAACTTGGCAAAACAATATACAACAATCCCTTATACCAAACAATAATAAAAATCAATTAACTCCTGAATTTTTTTGTGATATAAAGAATTCAAATAATTTCAAATACAACTAAATTATTACTGTAATGAAAGTATAACCTTAATAATTTTTTCTGGCTTTACTGATGTTGGTTATATAGTATATGTAATGTAATAGATACAATATATTGTATCAGTGTATATAATACCTTAACTGGTTGATATATTTCAATCCCTTTGATTACAACACTTCAGGAACTAATTTAATTTTACTTATTGATTTGTCTAAGAGACTGACTTAGAAAGACACAGGTAAATCCAGCAATAAAGCAGGTGTTGCAGTACCTGCTCTTCATACAAAAATATTCTTTAGGCCATCACAGAAAATAGAAACGTAGCCAAACTTATCTTTAATATTAGCAAGTGATTGCTAAAGGTTTTTTAAGTATAACTTAGTGTTTTTAATTGAAATTGGGATAGGTTTTGTCATTCATGGGATGAATGGATTGTAATGAAAAGATGTTGGATACAGAAATTTCTGTTTTATGTATACAGAAAGGTTTTCTGCTGCACTACAAGTAGAAAAAATAGATTTCCATGCACTTTGTTAGATGTTATCTTGAATGTCTTCATAACATCCTTCCAAGAATTAAACAGCCTGTTTATCTTTATTCCTTTGTCTAGTTATGATATAGGATTGAAAAGCAGTTTTTGAAATTGATTACAGCAGAATTTTCAAGATATTCAGATGTTTTCAGTGGACAAAACCATTACATAATGCAGAAGTTATAGTGTATTTTGCAAACAAAAATGATTTTGAAATAATTTATAAGAAATTCACGGAACCTAGGCATTTATACCTAGAATTAGAATCAATTCATGCATCAATAACAAATTCCTGCAAAAAGAAAGATAACAAAACTAAAGATAATTAAAAATGTACGTTACTAAAAAATAGAGAGGAAAGAAAATGGATTAGATTAGCTTACCATCCACCTTTATCTAATTTGGCGAAAAAAGCTTTTGAGAAGAACAGTAATGTAAAAGTAACGTTAGTTACAAGAACTAACCTAAAAAATCTATTAGGGAACCAAAAAGATATAATAAAAAATGAAAATAAATCGGGAATTTATAGTTTGCAGTGTGATATGTGCCAGATGAAATATATTGGACAAACAAAAAGAAACATACTAGTTAGAGCAAAAGAACATTTTTCCCATGTTAAATTTAATAGGCCTAAAAAAATCAGCCATGGCAAAACATTGTTTGGACGAAAAACACGAATTTAAAAGTAAAAATGTTGTCCTTTAAAAAATATGATAAATTTTAATGAATTAGATGCATGGGAAACTTTATTTATTAATAAAAATAGGGAAGAAATAAAAATAAAATTGTTAATAATGAATTAGGACCAATTCAATATTCAATATTATTTTAAATTAATTAATTGTTAAATACTATCTTTTTAAAATAAAATCTTTTTAAATAATTTTGTTATTATTATGTTTTACTAGAAATATAGGCTCATCAAAATTAAATAATAATTAACATATGTTATTTAATGTAATTATATTAGTAGCTGTGGCTATAAATTTGACAATGCCCAGATCTGATTTTCACTTTTGTTTTAACTTTTGTTGAAACTTTATAGGTTATGTTTAATATATATATTTTTAGTTAATTTGATTTGTGTATCTTCACTGAGGATGACGACAAATTAGTCGTTGAAACGCGTATGAAATAAAAAATTTTATTTTTGTGAGTTGTACCATATTTTTATTCTTTAATTATAACTTTCACTCACAAGCCAGCTCGAATATTATTTATAACAAAACTAAAGGTTTAAAAAATAAAACCAAACTACGTATGAACGGACAATGATAAATATAGTGCGAACCATGTAACCTTGCACTTGGCCTTGAGAGCACAAGATTTTTCGTATAATATCACTTCTGAAAATATGTTAAATATTCAGAATGTTCTATACATCTCAGCTTCTGCATCCGAAATGTTTACACATATTTTAAAATTGTTTGTTATTTAATACAAAAGCTAATTTATCATCGAATTCATCCATTATCAACTGTTTTATGAAAGTCTATGTTTTGACAGTCTTTATCATGTTTATAGGAAAGTATTTATACTGACTTAATTCAGCCCTTCGCCTCCTATCTCCTCCATTGCGATTGCTCAAGGCCAAGAGTATGGTTAAATGGTCTGGACTATACATGTGGAAGAGGTAATATTTCTTTATTTTAAATAATATAGTCAATAGTTACTTTGAGTGTAAGTAAAATGTTTAAAAGTTAACAATATCTGTGTCTATAATTACAAGGTATGTACAAATTTGTAAACAGTTTTATAAAACATTCAACATTAAATGTTTAAGAATCCTTAGAAGAAAGCTGAGCTTGAAAGTAAGTTCCACTGTTTTTTGTTGCCGACTTGTTGATTTCAGAATGCCGTTTACGGCATACAATTTCTTCAATAACCTCACCATCTCCTTTGATTAACCTAATTTGATAAATAAAAAAATGTTAATGTAATATAAAATAAAATTTCTTAAGTAAATAATTAATCCTCGATTAAAATTTACAGTAACATTTAAGATGCATGGAAAATAGAACATTTATTTATTATGATATGTACAGTAATCTTACTCACGCGATAGGTGGGATGAGTAAGTCGAATTCGTGTAAGTCGGGGTATAATTTTATATACAATCACAAAAGAATCATGTTTAGTTGGGACCAAAGACTAAATACATTAATAATTTAGAAGAAAAATGTCTATGTATTAAAATCTTAAATACATAATACAACAAAAAATTATATTATATACACACGTATTGCATAGAAGTAAGTAAAAAAAAGTTATTTTGACATAGAAGGCTTCATAGAATCTAATAAATTCGTATGACGAATTGAAGATTTTTATTTTTCTCACGGAGAATTTCCTCAAAACTCGGTAATTTTTTTTGTTTTGTGGTAGATATACGCTCATTGTTGGAGTCAATGTTGAAACCATGAACATACGCCGTAGACAGGCCAACCGCTCAACACGCTGCTAGTCACAACATCAGATCTTTCAATGATTGTTATACCACCAAAATAATTAAGGCCTGATTGCAACCCTTCAGAGTTGAGAAGATGGGAGTTATCATACCAGTGGTACACCAAATCTAGAGAGCCTTCTAACCTCAACATCAGATAAAACTCCTTTTACCTTCCCCCTAACTTCTACAATTTTTAACAACTCCATTTACTTTCCTTCTGACATACTATTAATATCTAGTTTCATATAATCAATATTTATACAAATCACATATAGCACTATATCATAAACTATAAATCTGTGACATTTGGATATTTATACACATCTGTGGTTCACTTCAGTCTTTTCTTTTTTGATTGACAAAGATCATTTTTGATCGAAATACTTCAATAGCGTGTCAAGTTTTTATATGTGTCTATTTATTTATTTCCAAGAGATTGCAGTTTTGGTCTATTGCCATTAGGTACGTCTGTCATTCTCCTATCTAGTCCAAAAATTCCTAAATAAGCTTTAAGCTCTACTAGAACTAACCTAAATATATATATATATATATATATATATATATATATATATATATATATATATATATATATATATGTATATATATATTCTTGATATTTTACGTTATCCATGTTTTTCCGTTGCACTGACTTTATGAAGTTAATATGTTACTTACAATAGAATTATTAATAATAATAATAACTTCATAAAGTCAGTGCAGCGGAAAAACAATGGACAATGTGAAATATAACGATATATAAATATATGCTGATATGTATTCCTTCACGGATGGAAAAATATGATGAAGAGTTATTATCTGGAGTTCACCCGTTCATTCTGAAGAGCACAAAATCGCAGTTCCGACGTTTCGCTAGAATCTCATCTAGCATTGACGAGGTGAACCCAACAACAGTTGAAGAGCGAGTCAACTGTTGTTGGGATCACCTCGTAAATGCTAGATGAGATTATAGCGAAATGTCGGAACTGCGATTTTGTGCTCTTAAGAATGAACGTATGAACTCCAGATAATAACTCTTCATCATATATATGTAAAACAGCTTTAGCTTCAGTGTGTAGTAAACTCTTGAAGAGAACACAACTGTAGCCACTCCAACTGAATGTATATCAGTTGAATTTTGTTAAGCAAAATTAATGTAACAGTTTTCTAAATTAAATGTTTCTTAATTAACAAAGGTTTATAAAATGAAAATTATTTTTAAAAACCTTTCCAGCTTATTAAAACGAGTAACTGGCGCAGTCAGTAGGACATCTCGGGAAAATTTATGAATATAATTTTTTTCGATATTAATCGTTAACTGAGATTCTGCAACCACGATAACATTGCAGAGTGCATATCTGTAACGATATTGGCAAAACTTGTAGAGTGAATATCTACCAGAAGAAAAGAAGAACTTAAAGTGAAAGTACTAATTGTTCAATGTCAATACTCGTTGTGTTCCCACTGTAACAAATGAGCAAAGTATTTTGGATTGTACTGTAAGTAGATCGTAGAAAATATTGTTAAGAAAAAGTGCATTATTTTTAATATATTATTGATTTTAACTTTTATTATTTTTGAAATAATGGCAACGCCCACTTTAAAGAAAGAGTATCTAGACATGATACCAGAGTATAATGGTGAGCCCACTATGCTCCATAGATTTGTCTCTTTTTGTGACAAAGTAGTTAATAAGTTTTATGTAGTTGAAAATCCAGAAGATTTTCAAAATGAGTTTTCTCATCTATATTGGCTAAATTAAAAGGCCAAGCACTAGAGATAGTTGTTAATTCAAATTCCTATAATTGGAATGAAGTAAAGCATGTTTTAGTAACTAGTTATTTAGATAAAAGAAATTGTTTCACTTTAAATTTACAAATGGCTGAGTTAAAAGAAGAAACTAATGAATCACCATTTAAAGTTTACGAATGAATTCAAAAACTATTAAATTTACAAATTTCATTTTTTATTAACAAAGCGCCCCAAAAGCAAATTGCAAAAGATGTTTTAGTTGAAAATGTACAAAAACTAGCTTCAAGAGTTTTCCTTAGAGGTCTGCATAAACCCGTAGGATCATTAATGCGTACAAAAAATCCTCAATCACTTAACGAAGCACTTAACATGCTACAAATAATTTTCAATTTAAAAATGATAAATTATTTCAAAACATTAAACAAAATACTCCACCTAGAGCCCAAAAATACCACCCTATTCGTAGATCCATTCCTAACAAACAAGCCTTCCAAAATTATAGACCAAATTACCAAAACAACCCTAACTAATTCACCAAACCAAACTCCTACATACAGCCAAATCAACAACAAAGATAATCTATTAATTATGCACCTCTAAACAGTCACCGAAAATTTGAACCAGAACCAATGAGAATTTCCACATGTCAGACAGGAAACACTATTAGGCAAAATAGACTTTACCAAATGACAGGAAAACCAATAGAGTAAGGAAATTATGATCAATCAATAAACCGATTGACAGAACAGATGACAAACTCTTATCTGACTGAACAAACAGACTATGAACCGCAAGAGGACCCTGACGAAAATATTGATATTGACAATTTGATACAAAAAGAAAATGCATGTGGATTCACGCAAGAAAATGAACACACCCAAAATCATTTTTTAGGACCTACAACAATTAAGACATTTTCCATAATGCATATTGAAGACGACACAAACGAAATACCGTACATTCACGACCCCAAGACTAATCTAAAAATATTGATCAATACCGGAAGCACAAGATCATTCATAAAAAAGTCAATTGCTTTTCATCTCTTCAAAAACACCCTAAAACAAGAACCATTTGAAGTGAGCACGGCTCATGGAGTGTCAAAAGAAAAATACAGTTGTACACTACCACTTTTAGGAAAAGAAACAACCAAATTCTACTTATTTGATTTTCATAAAGATTTTGACTTGCTCCTTGGATTAGACAACATAAAAGAATTAAAAATTAATTTAAATTTGGTAAACGATAAATTAACATTTTGTAACAAAGAAATCTCGATAGATTATTTTAACACGGAGGAACAGACTATTAATAATAATAATAATAACAGCAAATGTCAAGAACAGAATGCAAAAAAAGGGACAACAAGCTATGTAGTTAAAGCCCGTACCCGATAGATAACAAAATTAGAAATAGACAACATTATTAAAGGAGAAGAAATAATACCATACTGGCAGCAAGATGGACTGGAAATTCCCCAATGTCTTGTAAAGACTGAAAATGGAGAGACATATTGCCCAATAATTAATAATACAACTAAAGACAGACTTTCACACAACGCTTGTCATTAAGTAAGTTAACTTTACCAAAAGCCTGCTTTGAATAACGGTATACCCTCAAATGTTCTGTTAAAAATTATCATACCCTTCCAAATAAAGTCCTTGTCAACTTCACGACCACCAGGCGCTTTTAATCTGCAAATAGTATCATTCTATATTTAAATGTCTTTAATTTTAGAGTATGAATCTCATTCAATATAAATAAATAGTTAACACAAATAAACTACAGATTATAGTCATTGAGCTTTAGGCATGTATAGATAATATATTCAAGACAAATCGGTAATCCTGTAAGACTCAGTATCACAGACATTTCCATTTGAGCAAAACTCATTTGTTATTAAAGACCCACCTAGTACATTAGCTCAGCCTAGCCTCTTTAATCGTTTTATTGAGTGTTCAGGTGACAGTATATCTACTAACCTGGCACAAAAATTTAAACAATACACTATGGTAATATTGGGTACTGCAGTTATTAACTAAATGACTGTTTCAACCAGTTTAAGTGTTGAAATTCAAAACACAGACTAGGCACCTAACTAACACTATACATAATTGCTATTATGATTTATAAGAAAAATAAACCACAGTTTACAATATTTTAATAATTCACATGCAAATGATCTATGATGAACGAGTACAAGAAATATGTGCTTCATTACCATCATTATATTTATTGTCCATTTATGCTAAAAAATGTTGTAATAGGGATTTTTTGGTGATGGCATGCCAACAAAGATTTAGTACTTCTAACAGAAATTGAGTTGCTTTTATATAATATTGTAATGAAGTAATTGAAGAGGCACTAAAGTTTAAAATAATAAAAAACATAAAGACAGCGGCTATTAGAATAAAAGCAAGAAAATTAAATTTCAAAGTAAGGATGAGTTAAAATGAGAAAATATTTTAGTTATCTGGAATTCTCTACATATAGTACCATGAACCAGGATTAGAAAGAGAAAATAAAAATGTAGATAAGAAAGAAAGCTATTATTAAAAAAAAAATAATAATATTTTCAATGGCCCTGCGGAAACAAAAAAAGGAAGAGGTTTATGATATGTGGAGTTGTCACTAATGAGGAACAAACCCTTTAAAATATGGATTTAAAGAGTAAAGGTATAGTAAACTGTAGATTATATAAAATGTATGAGACAGTGAGAAAAGCCAAATAAATTAACTTGAAATTATTGATTACATTCATAAGTAATTGTTTTACAATTAGGTGAAGGAACTTAAGCATCTTAATGTGTTAACACATTTCATTTATGAAAATAAAACATAAATTTACCTGTTGCGACCGGTCTCCTCATCATAAACCTTGCGGACTTTACTCTGACTTTTTTCCCATTCTTCTTTTGACATCGGAGCCATGTTTTTATTTTTCTCTAAAATTTCACTAGGGACCACAGGGCCATAGTCATCTGACAAATCTTCAGCACATGACAGCTTGGCTGTTGATTTTTCCTCTTTCCTCTTGGTTTTTGAATGTTTTTTATTTTTTTTATGCCTTTTACTACCATTCTTCTGACTTTCATCTCTATTAGAATCATTACTTGAAGATTTTTTTCTTTTCTTATGTAATTTACGAGACAATTCACGTGAAAATACTTTGTCAGAATCACTCATTTTTTATTTATTACAATTTCTTATTCTTATTTTTAACTAATCTGCAACAATAATTTGAAGTTATTGGTTACAATATTAATATAGTCTGTTTAATGGATGAGTGTTTAAAAATAGATACATGTAAATTTTGACATTTTAAAATAATAAGAATTCATTTACCTACTATGACTATAAATTCTATAATTAAATGATATCTGAGTAGAGGCTTTGCTTCGTAAAAGGAACGATTGTTTCGAAACGTGTCAGCAAGTAAGCCCTTACGCATTCACTTAGTTAAGTATCATTTAACTATAGTTTAATTAGTGAATTCATGATGATTAGAACAAGCAACATTAAAATAAATTCAACTTGTTGTTCTATTATGTTTTAATTTTTCCTTTTCTCTAGTTTTTCAAAACAATTACATTCACAGTATAAAATATACTGACCTGTTGTCACATTCTGAAATGGTTTACAGCTAAAAATGGACATGGGTTTATTGCTTCTCAAACATCTTAAGTTTGAGTATATAACTTTTTTTAAACAAAATATTACACTTCTTTCAGACTAATAGTTTGAGATTGTAACTAAGAGGCAGTACTGTAAGTGTAGAGACATACCTCATTGAATAATTTTGGTTTTTAGGTATAAACTATGTTTGTTAAATACCATCTTTTTACTCTATTCTTGACCCAATACAAGTAATCAGTTTTAAAGTAAAAAATTGGTGATAATGCTGAAGACAACCTTCATATTGGTATCACTTCATTACATTTAAAAACAAGTAATATGGGGATCAAGTGTCATAACATACTTTAATTTATCACATCCCTTTCAAACACTTTTCACCTTTAATATGAATTACAGTATAACGAAATAATGAATATGTCATTTATATCTAAATTAGAAATATTGGTTTCATAGATACATATATGATACATAAAGCACCAAAGAGTATTGAGTTCTATTGTGTTTTATCTTATTTCTGAATCTGGGCAGGGAATAATAAAACAGTGGAAGAAGGCAGTGTTTGTGTAAAATCATTGTGAACCTTAGACTAGCATTGCCTTCACCATGAGACAAGATCCCTATCAATTTCTGTGATACATTGAGGATTCAATTTGTAAGCAACTGTATAGGCTACTTTAGTAAAAAAATTGTAACTTACAGAACTATTACATATGTTTATTTGTTATAAAATATTAAAGAAGCATATCGTAAATTCAGTAACTATTGTTTAATAATATAGTTATCATCAGAGGGTTACAGATTTAAAAAATTCCTGCTAAACAGAATAATACCATATAGTTTGAAATGTATTATTTGCCTAAACAATAAGAAATTAGCTACCCTAACACAACTGCAACTAGGTAAAGGGTAATGGACAATTTTCCACATAATAAGTAAATATTAATTTACTAAATTATTACTTTTAATGAACAATAAATAAATTTTTATTTGTAAAACATAAATTTGTTGAATTAATTGTATACACAATTGTATTATTTAATCAAACAATAACACATTCATAAGTATAAATACTCCATACAAAATATATATTGTAAGACATATCTAAAAATGAATTATCCTATTCTAAAATTTCTGTGGTAGTATAAGAAATAAAAACTTTGTCATGTTACAATTCTAAACAATAATTTCTCTGAATTTATTTCAGCTTTGGCTTTTGGATTGTTCTCAAAGCTTTCGTATAACCTGATACTCATAACCTTTGTAAGTTTGTACTACTCAACACCAACCTATATTATAGTTCATTTAAAGCTCCAGAATGTTCAGCTAAACAGATGCTAAAAATTTATTGCATTGTAATGAATGTAATTAAGACATGTTCTTTATTCATAAATTCCATTTAGAAAATTTTCCTATACCACTTTATTTATTTTCTGTATTATGTCCAAAATTTATTACATTTTCCCAGATAGCGAGATTCTTCTTTTCACCCCAGTGAAAAAGCAAGGTAGCTTTATATAAACATTCTTGCCCATACAGTCCGATTATTTTCCCGAGTACCAGTACCTAGGAATCATTATAATCCTTCATTAGGCCCACTTAATTCAATCTACCCTTCTCATCCATTTTCATATAAGGTGTAACAGGTAAACCTTGATAGAGTATATGACGTCAGGTAAGAGGCTCTATAAATGAGAGGCCAAATCTCCTCTTAATCCAGTATCAGGTTTTTGTCTCTACTTCAATCCTACCTATGTTTATAACTTCTTTTCTTTTTGGGCGACAATAGTCATACTGGATGATTGCCTTAAAAGTGCAACAAAAATATTATAATCTTAACAATTATATTGATGTAGTTTCAAAATGTATTTCTTAGTAAATAGGTTAGGAAGTTTTTAGATTATTTAAATTATTTTCTTCCATTTTATTAAATGTTTAAAATTTACTGGTTTTGGTACAAAGTTTCAAGTTTATGCATTTACCTGTATGTAAGGATTTTATAATTGTTTATTGTATACAGGGAATTTTGTAAAAATGCACATTTGTCATGGCCAGACTTTCATTCTGTCTGTCAAAAATTAAAATATTTCAGATGGATTAATGAAAAATAAAATTTTTTTAATCCTATAAATATATTACTTTACTTTTACTTTAGGCAACGCCCGTCCATGGCTTTTCGGCCATTCGCGCCCAGTAACGGCTAGCGGGGTCTTCAGGGTAGACAGGGACTTGAGGTGATCGGCGTTTATTGTCCCATTCAAGCAAAGGGGGCAGGTGGGGTCATCTGTTCATTACAGAAATTAGTGTAAGGCGTGGATGACTGGTAATATTTTAAAGGAGTGGTTCAAAAATAAATTTGTACCTTCAGTAACAAAATTTAATGAAAAAAATGGACTGCCACCAAAATTCTATATTAAGAAGTGATACAGTAGTACAGTATAGGCCTACGTATTATATCATATTTTTACAGGGTTAATTCCAATATATTACACATCTTAATCCTGTTTTACATAAGTAGCAAACTTTCAGTTCATAACTCGTTTAATTTTAGATATTTTTAAAAAATTTGGCTTTCATCAAGTCATGTTCAGATTTCGCGGATGTTCAGATTTCTGTGGTTCGGATTTGAAGGGTTCCACTGTATATATATAAATATATATATTGTGAATAATGTTTAAAAACTGTAATGCCTTTTAAAGGCAAGATGTAACAATGATTCTATTTATTTCTATATATAAAGTAATTTTAACTCAGCTTTGTAAAAACACACTGCTATTTTTATATTATGTTGGTGTATTTCAATTATAACATACACTTGGAATTGAATTATTTTATAATTTTGTATCAGCTAAAAGTAATATATTTATATTTATATATCTCCCCTATGCCACATGCGAACCATAAAGGACAAATACAAGCTTCCGTACTCAGCTTGTGTACTCTACACACAGTAAAGCCTGATGAAGATGGAAAACTAGGTGTTGAAACATCACCATTATTTTCAAAAATAAATGTTTTTGACTCATATAGTAACCAACCGTCTCTTAGTAACATTGATCACATGTGATTTCTGCATAGTATATATTTTTTACTTAATTATGATATCTGACAAGTTTATTTCCCTAATCTTTACTTTTTGTAGACTATGATTTTATAACTTGTCATTACAGGCCGAGTAAACTTAATAACTTCTTATATAGGCCAGGTCTAATACTTGACAATGATTGTGCCACCTCTGATTTTTTTTTCAACTTCACATATATTCGATAAATGTTTACTATTTTCCCATAATTTTTTTACATTTTTTAAAATACTAAACAATATATTCTAAAGAAAAATAAAGTAATTTAAAAGTTTGGAAACCATCAACTGTAATTAAAAATTAGGTTTTATTATCAGCATATACAAATGAGCCTACATCAGAAGCATATTACTTTATGAATTATTTGTTTACGAATCACCGCACCATGTTAACCACATTACTATAAAGCAAAATATAGATACTTGAGTAAGGTAGATATTTTTTTATATGAAAAATCTACTTAGCTATAGAAAAAAAGGATAAATTATTAAGATCAGCGACTACCGCTCCGATTGGCAAAGTTGTTTTTTCCTGATCAATTTAGCCTTGCTGAACACGAATCTGGAGTTTTTTTTACTGCAAACACATTAAAAAAAAAATAATAACCTAACCTAATCTGACCTGGTTTTCTTAGGTTAATATGTGTTTGCCGTTAAAAGAAACTTCAGATTAGTGTTTAGAAAGGTCAAATTGATCAGGAAAAATAATATTTTGCTGATCGGAGCAGTAGTCGCTGATCCCAATAATTACCAAAAAAAAAAATTTTGATAATTGGCTAACCAGGAGTTATAAATTTTGCAAAAAAAAAATTATAACTGATAATGTAGAAAAAAGGAACAATCCAAAAAACAAGGAATATATATAAAATTTGCTGCTGATACCCAAAAAATTAATGATTTACTGAGAAATATATTGTAAACAAAGATAAGATTATTTAAGTCTCTGGTAACCATAAATAGTCTTTAAAAGTTTCTTTAAATATTGTAATGTAAACATAACCTCACTTGACAAACATAGTTTTCTTCTGTATGAATAAATTATTGCTCTATGTATAAATCACATCACTATAGACGTATATTAGACTACAGTTACAAATTATCTGGTTATGATTGCACCACGTTTCACCTGGCACATAAACCTTATAGAATTATAACCCACGCACACACATCTTATTTTTAGTGATAATAAGTCGCAAAATTAGTCGAAAGGACAAAACAAATACTTACAGACCCTATTCCACACACAAAAAATGAATATTGCATTGAACATTTACACACCTTTTACTTCTATCGCCAAAAAACAATAGAACTTACACCGCACAAAGCGTGTTGAACTGATGTTTAATAATAAATACACAAAAACCTCTTAACCACAAACTTTCTTTAATTTACCCTAAGAGGGTAAATTAAAGAAAGTTTGTGGTTAAGAGGTTTTTGTGTATTTATTATTAAATTCAACCACAGTATATTCCTAATAAATAGGAACTGATATTTGTTGATTTTTTTTCAAATCTAATTTTTTGCAGACATCAGCAAGTATAATTATATTTTGCAAGTTACTACATGAAACAAATTAAGCCAACATGTTGAATTTTTAACGTTTTAGGTGTGCTATGGAGGGGAGGAGGAACTCCAACATTTTTAATTTTTAGGGCGTGAGCGAAAGTTTTTATATTTTTTTCATATTCCTAATGGTTTTCTGCATTGCCTGGTATAAATTTTTTTACTAAAATTGAACGCGTGGGAACGGGAAATAAATACTGAAAAGAACTATTAATCTATGATGAAAATTTACAACTAGTGATTAGAATACTTATTTTATAGGAAAATTCACTTTAACTCCTTTGTTAATAAATTTCCTTGTGCTGCTTGAGTTTATTGCCTTTTTTTAATTCCTAAATCTATTCTAACTGGATACTTTGTAGCTGTATATTATTATAGCTTTATAATAATGTTAATAATGCATGGAAATTCTTCAACATTAATTTCATACAGTAGTGTAAGAAGTCGGTTATCGATTGGAATTTTTTCACATAAGGAGGGAATCATGCAATCTTCATAATCAACGTATTTTCATTTATAGAAAAACATTCTTTGTAAACATTTTTTGTGAGTAAAATCGATGAGATCTGGTTACTGAAAATCATTGTCCTAATGGTATCTAAGTTAATTACTATTTTTTTTTAATCAAAATCTATGATCAAATAATTTCTATATTTTAATAATAGCTTCATTATATGTGAATTATTAGCAACAGAAGTAGCCTATGTTTATCAAGTGAGGTTATGTTAATGTTCCAATATTTTATGAAGAAGCCTCGATTCTACAAAGTTTTATGCATTGTAAAGTAAGGTTAAAATTGTTTTGTTTTTAATTGTCCAACACTTACGGCATCAGAATCTTGTTTTATTCTTGAATTTTAGTTTGTTAGATTTCAATGAATTAGTTCTAAAAACCAACTGGTAGTTTTGTAAAAATATTACCTGCTTTATATAAAATTGTTCAATCAGACAAACGAAAATATTTCCAAACTCCGAATGCTTAATCTGTCTTGATTTGCTATTGAGTTGATTCCTGTTTTCACTTATTGCCAACTGTCTCTAAAGTTGAAAACATGTTTTATTTTTATATAGCTGAGAGCAATGTAAGATATACTATGATGAATAAAAAATTTTGTAGGTATCAAATCATAAATTTCTCAGAATTAAAAGTCTTTAAACTTTCATTTTTTGATTTTTTTTTTTTTGTCTACATTTGGTAAAAATTTACATTTCTAAAACGGCTCTATATTCACATGAAACATTCCGAAACATGTAAAACGGCTATTTTCATTGATATTTTTTTGTTTTTTTGGTTCGAATCAATGCTTTCTTTTTTCAATAAAGTTTATAAGAGAATAAATCTATGTGATATTTGATTCCATTTTTAATTTGACCAACAAGGCTACATTTAGTGTATACACATTTGACTAACATGATTATATAACATTGCCTATATTAGTACTTTCTTTGTTTTAGCACTTACAATATCATTACATAAAAAGTACATGCTTCTATAGGTGTCATGCATTAATAAAATATAGTTTGTCAAAATGTTAACCATTTTAAATTTCAACAGTTGCCTACCCTTCCTTTGTTTGAAACCAGAAATTTTTGTAGTGTCTGTTTCATATAGGTGAAATTATAAATTGTTAAATATGTGTTTAATTGAAAATATACAAGATGATATAATGGGGAAACCTTTACTATTAAGACTATGTTTTAATATAGCCTATTATTATCAACTTAATATTTTTCTACATAAATGCTCTTACAAATGGTAGAGGGATACAATTGTATACTAAGGTATTTGTGACTACTATTTGTTGTTTTATAATAAAATATATATTATATTGTTTTATTCATGAGACTTTCTTAATTTGTAAACTAAGCAGTTTGCTAGTTTCATTTACTTTATTGCTAGTTTTATTTAACTAAACCATTTGTTTTGGTACTCATTCTAAATATCTAGTTTCATTTAACATAAAAATTATTGAAATGCAATTGAGTGTTTATAATTAAGTAATAATTAACAAAGACTATGTCAACCTCTATTTTTCTCCTTTTCACATATTTCATTCAAAAACATATTTCACTAATATTCAAAAGTAACCTGAATATTCATTACAGACAAAACTGCCTTTAAACATTACAATAAAAAAAACGTCCAACTTCAAAAAATTGAGTGTGAGTGAAAGTGACAAATAATGGATTTTACATGATGTCGAAGCACCTTGGCATATAGATTAACAAATTATGATATAAATACAGGTTGTTCCATCATATCTTCCATACACTTATTTTATAGATTTATATTTATTAAATTTATGAAACAAAAGGTATAAGGAAATACTATCTCTTATATTTATAAGCTTTTACAGTAATTACATTCCATGTAAGTCATTCAAAGAAGGTTGAATTGTCTGCAATCTGTATATCTAAACAAAAAATATGCAATCACATTTTTTTTATCAGACAAAATCTGATATTGTATGGTCTCTGATAGGAACAAAGATCAATTATCCCCCTCCCCCCATAACCTCATAATATGAAACACATGAAATTTTTGATTCGCTAGAAGACTCAATGTTTTGCTATAATTAATCATGGGAAATGAAGCAATTAAATGTTGATTGTTTCAGAAATGTTTGGAAAAGATTTGATGGATTAGCAAACATAAGGCATGACTGCGGCACCGACTTTAAAATTTTGTGAGTAATTAGTTTATAATAAATTATGTTTTCATTATTGGAAAATTATTTTTTATTTTCTAGTAAGTAAAAATTATATATTTGTGTTGGTTTTTTTGAAGTCGGCTCTATTTTTTTAAAATGTTTATTTCTTCATTTTTAAAAATACAATATCTAATTCTTATCTACATTATAATCGAATTTCATTTCATACTTTTGATTATGTTGGCATAATTGCCACTATCTATCCATACAAATTTCTCATGTGTATGTCCCTCTAATCATATTGTTTGACTGTTGTTCAAATAATTGTCACACACTTAATAATACAATAAACAAACTGCCCGTTAAATGAACACATTGAGTACCTAATTTATGTTTGAAATTCCCTTGACGAATTTTCCTAACATCCTACGTATTATTTCTTGTCTTTCATTAATTGTTTTCATTTTTGTTTAAAAACGTGTTAATAATCATGTATTGCAAAATTTCAAGAAAATATACAATAATAATATCTTTAATAATTATTAAGAAAAACATTTTTTACACATAAAATAATAATAAAAAAATGAAGTGAAAATTGATAGGAAAGTTATATTTAACGAATTTATCACTTGGTATTTAGTGAAAAAATTAAGATTTCCCCTGAGGATAATTGAATATCTCGTTTATGGTAAATGAACTAAATTGCATTTTCAGTGTATTTATTTTGAGTTATATCAAGTTATATATCAATATGGGTAGACCATCGGAAAAAGCCGCCTTCATGAGGAAAATTCATTCATTATTATCTGATGAAGCTCGTTCTAAGCAGATTTCTCAAGCAAGAAATAAAAAAATGTTTTAAATGTTTTAAACTTGCCTATAGTAGCACTTACTTTGTTGAAGACGGCCGTTTCGGGAGATGTGTCCCATTGTCAACTCAGACCGTAACTGATCTCAAGGTTTACGTAAGTTAGGGTGTTAGGGTGGCGGTGGGATATTTTGGTGGTGTGGGTATATTTTGTGTGTTAGGAGTTATGATGTCAAAAAGTGCGTGTGAGTTGTAATGTATGTAATGTACTAGTAGCTCACGTGAAGATAGAATCAACAAATGTTAAAAAAAAGTTGTTAGTTTTTATACTTATTTTTTCTGTGTTATTTTTATATGTGGTAGAATACTACATAAAATAAAGGCTGTGATTGTTTATTATTTATCTTATAGTTCATAATCCTTATAAACAAAAAATTTTCACTGCAAATATTTTTGTTTTTAAAATTTTAAATGCCTTATTATTGTCTCTAAATCAGATGGATTGAGATATAACTATAGTGAGACCATCGGGAAGGTTTCCCTTTTTATTTGCAAGCAAAATCTCTTTGATCGGTTAAATACTTTCAAAATTATCGTGGAACAAACAGAAAAAACACAGATCGAATACAGAACCTCCTCTTTTTTGTAGTCGGTTAAAAATTTCTTTGTAAAACAGGGCACTATTTTACACTACATATAAATACAGTGATTTTGCAACATATCTAGGGATAGATCTGATTTTAAACAAAATTATAAGTTAACTGTCGATAACGTTCAATCGGCATAACATATTAAAGGTTTTCTCACAATATTTTATAAATTCCACTTCTATTAATAAACTATATTTTGCTATATTATAACCTAACTACTAAGTATCTGGTTAGGATAAATTTGGTTATAAAAAAATACATGTCAAGGTTATTAATGTAAGCTAGTCATTTTGTCTTAACATACTTATAAGATCAAGTACTATGAGACCATCACTTACTCTACATAGAATTTTTTATTTTATAACCAAATCGATCTTAACCAGATGCTTAGTAGCACATTGTAATATGGTATAACATAGGGGCATAGCTTATGAAGAGTTACTGGAGGGGGGTGTATTTTATCAGTGAGATGATATTTAAGATAAGGTTTAGTCACTATATATGCTTTGTTACCCTTTCATATTTACAAAGTATTGAGTTACAAATGTGTAAAGGAACAAAATCTGAGTTGACATAGACTAGTACAAGTATAACCTAGAGCACTATTATGATAAATTCAAATACATCCTTACAAATGTTATCCACAAATATCATGTTGACAAATATGTAAATTCTTACAGAATTTTTTTATATAAAGACTCAAACAACTTTATTTATTGTTAGTAACAAAATTATACAGACTGTAAACTAAAAATGAAAATGACCCAGAAGTGCAATATTTCAAACCACTAGCAGTATCAGTACTTCATAACTTACCTTTACATGATATTTTGTATTATAAATAAATGAAACCTTTTAAACCACAAAAACCTTCATCTCTGTGGACGTCCGCAACAAGAAGTAAGATGTACATTTTGATTAAAAAGCAATCATCTTCATAGGATATTGCTACAAGACACCTTGTAAGATTAAACATACCGAAATAAAATATTTTGTGGATTTTAGAGGTCTATATTTATTTATAATAAAAACTTATTCCTCAGATGCTCCAAGTATTATATTTGTTTGAGTATTAGTAACAACCTAGCTGATTGTTGTTTAGTAAGTATTTAAAAAACATGCATCAAGCGTTAAATATTAGGAGTCTATTATCAATGTAATTTAATCTTTCAAAATATCTATACCCAATTCTTGAAGGAAAAATTAGGATTAAATTAGACATATAAACAATCGTAATTCTATCTATTTCTTACAGCAGAATTGCATTTATTTATTATTCCATCTGCTAGTTCAGCCCTGGTTTGCTACAGTCTTGTTAAACATAACCATATGTTTAAAATATGCTTATGGCAATCTCTAGTAAACCATGACATGATACTTCAGCTAATTGAGTAACAGCTTTTATTATAAACTACATGTAATACAATAACCTTTTGAATAAAACAACCTTTGATGTTATCCTAACAACCTTTGATTAACATTTATCCACATGCATACAAATCTTTATGTCAATATCAATATCAATATATATATATATATATATATATATATATATATATATATATATATATATATATAGATTTTTTGGACTAGGAGACTGGCAGACTTACCTTGGTAAGAGTCCACTCTGTAGTCTTGAAATAGAAACACATAAAAGCACTTAAACAATGATATATTTCAACCACACAGTGGTCTTTGTCAATCGAAGAAAAAACAAAAAAAGAAATATGAGAGAATGAAATAAAATAATTATAAATTGTAATCACAGATTGTGTAGAGTAGAAATCAGATGTCACAGATGCACAGATTAAAGATATATATATATTGTTTCTATGAGCATATGAGTGATTATAGTTTATATAAGTCTGTCAGGGGAAAAGAGATTGGAGACGTCTAAGGCTATTAGGGGAAAATATATATATATATATATATATATATATATATATATATATATATATATGTGTGTGTGTGTGTGTGTGTGTGATTCAACAATGGTCAAGTGACCGAAAGGCGCCTCATCACTCAAGGTAAAATCATTGCACTTAATGGTGAATAAAATTACTTACAATAGTAATATATTAACTTCATATATATATATATATATATATATATATATATATATATATATATATATATATATATATATATCGCAATATGTATTCTTGTGTATTAATAAAGAACTAAGTCAAAATACAAATACAAGAATTAAAATGAATTTACAATTCAAAGCTTTTTGTTGGCTAACAGTACCAACATCATCAGGAATCGAAATCTTGTTGCTGTTCATGACGAGCTGGTTGTAAATATATATATGTTTCAAAATTTTCTAGAAAAACCTTAATACAAGAGTTTTCTAGATATATTTACTTAAATTTTAAAAAAGTTTTGACATCTTGAATGGAAAGGAGCCTGTTGATAGCTATATTAGGTGATTTTCAGGGAGTTCTTGGGGGTAATGATCCCAAAAAGTGTGATTGAATTATAATCTAAGTGGATGTTGAAGTAGTTATGTAATGTTTTTATATTTTGTACTGTTTGGTTTTGTTGAGTATGCTGTTTTTAAATAGTTTGTGAAGAATTTGTAGGCTTGATATTACTTGAATTTTGTAGTCTATTATGTTCAGTGAATCTTATTCACGTATCACATGTTTAAGTGATTAACTTGATATTACGTTTGTGTAATTGCGTTTTGTGGATATGCAGGTTCAGCAAAGGTTGATTGAGTTATTACACATCTTGAATTAATAAGTGATTAGCAACAAGCTTGTCAACAATAACAACAAAATTTTGAAAGTTGATTAAGTGTTATGATTTAGAAATGCTTTTATGTGTTCCTAGCAACATATGTAAAATTACCATTCCTCGCCTTCAACCTAATATTAAACTAACAAAAGGTCAGTGAAAGGATAAGTTGAGAATGGGGCACATTTCCCAAAATGGTTGTCCTCATTTAAAAAAAATTAACTATAAGTAAGTGTTTACATAAATAATACAAGTTAAAAGTTATAAGGAGACATTGTTTCTGTGTTGAAATTAATTTTAGGCAGATAATTTTTAATAATATAAATTTCTATGTCTTATTCAATTGTAAAAAGGTTTTGTTGAGCTATAACAAATAAGCATTTTTGAAAAAGCAACAGGTTTTAAAAAGTTTTTATGCTTGGTAAAATTATATAAAAATTAACATTTGTTGATTCCATCTTCACGTGAGGTACTAGTAACCACTAAACACTTTTAAATGTTTTAAACTGGCCTATAGTAGCACTTACTTTGCTTGTTGAGGACGGCCGTTTCGGGAGATGTGTCCCTTTGTCAACTCAGACTGTAACTCAAAGGTCTGAGTTAGTTACGGTCTGAGTTGACAAAGGGACACATCTCCCAAAACGGCCGTCCTCAACAAGCAAAGTAAGTGCTACTATAGGCGGCAAGTTTAAAACATTTAAAAGTGTTTAGTGAAAAATTAACATTCTAAAGTTTTGCGTTATAAAAATAATTTTATTGTTTGTTGATTTACAAGTGAGATTGGAGAATTATATTTATTTAACTACTTTCAGAATATGTTCATGAGAATGAGATTATTAAAATCAATTTTGATTCTGTATCTCTATTTTGAC
The DNA here is from genome assembly GCA_036971475.1 of Prosapia bicincta. Classification (NCBI taxonomy): domain Eukaryota; kingdom Metazoa; phylum Arthropoda; class Insecta; order Hemiptera; family Cercopidae; genus Prosapia; species Prosapia bicincta. Next base: position 134,956,823 of record JBAIZL010000002.1, on the reverse strand, counting down.
ACACTGAGGAAGCTACCCTCTTGCTGGTACCCCACAAGGAGGTGGGCTCTTATCCCAGTCTCTCACCTGGTTTATGTGAGTTTCACGTCTCCATTACGTCCTAGACCATGAGATGGAATTTCATGTTCTTGTATTAACCAATGTTGCATTTACCCATTAGGATGTTTCTAATGGACTGCCAAAGTTAAATTTCCTGTCCTTCCCACAAGTTTTTAGAGTTTTCACATTTTTATACAATTTCTAAATACTACGTAGAAAAAAATCTATTTCTGCATTAGACTGCAAATGCTCTCAAAAGGTTTTAAAATATAGTAAATGTTGGTAATACTTTACCATTTATAGTAACTGTTGGTAAAAACATTGTGAGATCAGTTTCAAGTTCTTTGATAATCGATTTTGTCTATACTCATAAAAATACGCATCATATTACCTATGTGAGTAGCAAAACTAAATTTGCCATGCCCTAATTTTCCATAGATTTTGTATTATAACGGTTTACATTGTTTAATATTAAGAGGAAGAATTAACTCTTGCATTAGATTAATAAATGTCCTTAAAATCTTATAAATATAGGGAAGACCAAAATACAAAAAAATTTAACGTAACTTATGTAAACAAATACAAATAATTGACAATTCTGAAAAATGTAGGATTTATTCCACAATGCACTGGTGATATGACTCTTTTGAGAGATAATCTAATATTATTTTTCATTGCAAACTGCATTATAATATACTTATGGAAAGTATGTACATACATACGAATATAAATATACTGCAGTCAAACAAATTTAACAAAATTATTTTTTAAACAATTTATAAAAATTGTGTATGGATTACTACATAACTTAAACGTAGAATTGGATATTGCCTGCAGTGGAACTAAAAATAAGTGGGCGTGTAATATACCTGTATTTTCTCATAGAAAGGTACAAAAATCCTCTGCAGATGTAATTTGTAGTTTTATCTAACCTTTGGCTAGATAATTATACATTACAAAAATCATTTGTCAGTTTGCATCAAATTGCAAAGCACTTCTGTCAGTGATATGGCTGCCACAGCACTTATTGTGCGAGATCCTTAGTCAATACCTAATTGTATTTTCATTTAAAAACACAATGAAAAATAAACAATATTCATTGAATTTTTTTTTTTTAATTAAAGTTTTGTTTGTTATAGTATCACTGAAGATGATGACATAATGTCATTGAAACGCGCTTGAGATTAAAGTTTTTATAATTGTGAGTTGTATATATTTCTTGTGTTTACAATGAAAATAATTTACCAGATTTGAGTTAATTTTTTGAAGCTCGTTAATAGAATTTATAACTTTGTGTGATAAAAATTTGTCTTGTATAAACAATCTTGTTTACAAACGTTTTTAGTGAGTAGTAATTATAACAGTTTTGAAATTTTTTAGTACTGAAATTTACAAATGTTCTGTTAAAAAGCAAAAAACAAGTATATATTAAAAGTTTTAGGTTAATAGTGCCTTTATTATGAATGATCTCAGAGGTGTTTAAACATCTTACAAAGAAAGTTACTGATAATATTAACAGATTCAAGTGAGTGTAAGAGAATATGAAAATAATAGGCGTTAAGAAAAAGGAATTTGGTCAGCTACCAATGTAACTCAATTTTTTATTTCAAATTTGCATATCTAAGTTTTGTTGATGCAAGATTGTTACTATTGATTAATTCAATGTTAACTATTAAAAAGAAACAAAGAAAAACTTTTATCTACCCAATAAGTAAGTTTCAGCTCAAGAAATTTAGGGTCTTAAACTAAAAAAAATATTCTTGAATTTTGTAGTCCATTACGTTCGGTGAATCTTATTAATAACTAAGTGATTAATAAAAAAATATATTATTTGCTGCACAATTTAAATTATTTTCTCATTGTGCTCTACACTCTTCATCTAAATATCAATGAAAGGTGAAATTAATTATCATTACTCATTGCTGTAGAGTAAACTCCTTTTATTCTAAATTATCTATTTGTACATATTTTGATTAAAAGTACAATTAACATTGTTCTTACCTTAAATAACATAGATGTAGATTTATGTGTTTTTAAAAATAGTACCAAAAGCATAAATATTAATAAGTAACACACACACACACACAAACTCACAGATGTGCACACACACACTCAAATACACACAAACACACACACATACAGACACTTATTATATATATATTATTATTATTATACATATTATTGTATATATATATATATATATATATATATATATACAGTAAACTCCCGATTATCCGTGGGCGGATTAACAGGTTTGCGGATTATCCGGGGTCTGCCATTGTTTTACAAATATCCAATTTTTATTCCAATCAGATTCATGTTTTTAGATTTCCAATATAAGGCTTAATAGAAGTTAAGATGAAGGGAATAGATATGTAAATATGTACGTACTAATTTTTACATTGAAAGGGAATCATCCCGACGAGGGCCAGCGAAATAAAAGGGGCGAGCAGACTACTATAAGATTGTAAACAAATGTCAGCTAATCTCGGCTATAAATAGTCTAGGACGTGACATATGTATTATCCATGTCTATCATATACATTATCGATCTTTATGGCTTTGTGACACAAGTAGACACTGTGCGACAAAGTGGTTCTCAAGAAACTTAGATCGTACATTAAAGCTAAGTCAATCCTTACAAAAAAGCAGACGAAAGTGACAGATTTTTTTGTTAAAAAGTGAAAGTATTATGTGTAAAGGAAATTACATATGTACATACATACTTACTTTTGACATATACTTATGTACGTATTGTAAATAGTTAGACATATAAATGTACATGTTATAATCTGTCAAATACATCGAAATTTTAAATTATTTTCTGTATTTATTTTATCCTCTGAAGATTATTTGTGAATTGCACTATGCGGGGTCATTATTTGTGTAACTTATGGTATAATAATCGATTATCGCTCGTTTTGCGTATTCTTTGTTCATAGCGGATTATCCGGGGAATTCATTATCCGGCGTTGCCGGGCCACCCTATTCCACGGATAATCAGGAGTTTACTGTATATATATATATATATATATATATATATATATATATATATATATATAATGTAGACAGAAGTGCTTTGTAAGGTAAAATATATTTTGACTATTTTGTTAAGCATGTGAGTGCTTTTTAAAAATTTTGTTAAATAAAATGAGCAGATATAACTAATTTAATGAAAGATAAAATGAAAAATATTGATAAATAAGGTTGCAATAATATTTACAAAAATTTATATGTCTTGTAACTGCTGTAATTTGTAACTGTTTTTGCAGAACTAGGATTGACCATTATATAACAATCCTGGTCAATCATTTTAGAATGACTACATTCTTTTGCTTGATTTGATTAATTTTTAAATGTAAAAACCATTTTAATTAAAAATGTAAATAATAGAAAGGTTATTTGGTTAAATTATTTTAATGAAAAACACGTAAAAACATTTAAAACAACTGTACATAATGCTATTTTCTTTAATTGTTTTAAAAATATATCTTCAATAAAAATATTGGAAAGAACCCCAAAACCACAAAATCAATCAAAAATAACAAATAAAACAATCTTAAGTAACTTGTTTTATTTGTTATTTTTGTGGTATTGGGGTTGTTTCCAATATTTTCAATGGAATAAATTACTGATACTTTAATTCCAAAAGACACTTTTTGTAGGTTATAAAAACAATATAAGTATTAAAAAAACACTGTTAAGTAAATATTGCAGCGTCTCTGTTGGTTTATTTTCCTAATTTTACGTGTTTTATATTTCTTAATATAAACGTTTATTTGCACATTTTTATAAAGAGACTAAATGTGTTTAATATAGTTACATCCAATTTATTTTGCTAGAAAATTTACTACTTTGTGGCAGAATTAAGCACAGGAGGTAGAGTTTGTACCACTATTAGTGTCTAACAGATTAGATGATTATAGTGTCAATTGAATGTTCTTTAACTCTCATCTTACTGATGGTTATGATTTCTACTACATAAACAACTTTTGTGTCTTGCTATAGGCAGCAATTTTTTTTTACAATGTATAATATGGAAAATAATTTTGAGTTTTAAAGACACCTTAATTAGAGTTTAAAACACAAATTAAATTATTACAACAACAACGAGGTCTCTTAACATAACAATTTTGTCGACAAAGCACTTCTTACAAAAGTATCAACATAAAAGAAGGTGTACAGACTGTTAATTCATATAGATGTATACGAAACAATTATTTTGCAACAACTGATTAATGTATGCATTACAGTAAGTAATTAATTGTTACACATAGCTAGTTATAATATATGGTGATAGAAATAGCTATATATGAACTACAGTATATACAATTATTAACTAATTTAAATAAATAAATGAATATGTGGATACAATTTAGAAAGAGAAGAATCACATAATAGTTTTTATTTAAAATCTATTTATTAATATCAGGGATTTAATTATTTTTTAAAACTATTCTTCATAAAGAGATTGTGTTGGAGGAGAAAAACTCTATTAATGAACTGGAAATATGAGCATTAGAAGTAATATCTTTTAAATGCAAGTGATTTTTTATAATTAGGGTAGTTTAAATTCCATATTTGTTATGGAATGGTTTTACGTGTGAATCGTTTTACTTAACTTTCATAGAATTTAGTCTTAAGAAAATACTTTAACAGTATTTTGTTATGTTACTTTAATTAAAATATCTATCAGATGATTTCCTTTCAATAGACATTGTGGTTCTTATTTCCCAATGACAGACCATGAGAATCAATCCTTGCAACTCTAACAGTGGTTTGAAAATATTTCAAAATTTGTACAATTAAGTAAATCCAAAATCTATATGTTTATCGGTTTATCTTTCTTGTCCTATAGCTTGCATTAGTTAGAACTAAAAATTTGTTCAAGGACGTTTCTAAACTGCATCGTCTTATTATTATTATTATTATTGCTAGCACAGGTCTTTTAGTACGTGTAAGCAGTCCTTTCAATCTTTTACTTCTTTTTTCACAAATTCAGTAGGGATATTTACAAGTATCTTCTTTGAAAAAAAATCGATTGCCATCTTTTTTCTGGTGATTTCTACAAGTGAAGTTTTTCAATAGAAATAATTTCTTTTTCGAGGGTGCTTGGTTGTTTAGTCATTGTTCTGGACTCTCTAATTGCCCCTACATAAAGGTATTTATCATACATTGAAATTGTAGATTTTGAATTTACCAAGAATACCACTTTTTGAAGCTTGTAATATTTTGTGAAGAAAGAAGAGCTGAATGTATACCTACACTAGATACATCACTACAGCCACTTTACAACATCTATTTATAATTATAGATAGGTATATGTAAAGTAAAGTAATATATACAGGGCCAGCAGTAGGAAAACTGGGTGACCTCTTAAATGAAGTTTTTGCCATGATAAATTAAGAAGTTCAAAGATAAGTATCTGACATAAGTACTCAGGAGTCGAAATAGATCACTTATGTACTTGAGAAACCTTAATTTTTATTAATCACTTAAACAATAGTTTATGACTATCCGAACTTTGAATTTAGTAAATTTGTTAAAACTTACTGAGACAGAACGTTTTCGATCGCTATGTGCTGATCTTCATCAGTGTCTTCCTGATGAAATATAACAAAATCATGAGTTCTACAAGATGGGAAGGCAAAACTGAAGGTATCACTATGCTATCATGTGTGGGATACAATAGAGGAGATAATAAAAATTTTTGCATGGATGCACACAATGTATAAAGCCATCAGGACTATAAAATTCAAGAACTTAATTTTTATTTGCAAGGCAGCACAAAATTTTTATACCTATGAGAATTAGGTTGTAGAAGGTGGCCTTTTTTATATGAAAATTCCCAATATAGAATCAGGGATTTAAATTTACTTCTTGAATCCGCTGTCATTTATTGATTGAAAGTAAAATTTCTATGACAGTTAAAGAAAATGTAGGAAGTCAATACTTTTTGTGTGACTTACTACTAATTTGTGGCACATAATGGGTTAAACCTAGGTCTATCCTGTTATGCAATTGGTCATAAGATAAAACGTACAATAGGTCGTAAAACACCCTCGGTTATTCAGTCTCTGATTTCAGACAATAGCCTCCTAGGTCTTACCTCCCTGTTGTTTAATAGGAATCTTTTTCTCACTGAACTACATTTGTGTTTACAATGTCTGACAAAATATGTTTATTGGGGTCAGTACCAAAAGAAAATAGTAGGAAAAAAGAAGAAAATCCCTGAAAGATCATTAATAGAGAATATGTGTACTGCTAGCAGTTAGTAGTCTGAGAATGTTAACATAGCAGATACTTCACCAATCTTACAATCTTGTATCAGCATCATCAGTGCCGTCCTTAGGGTGGAGTAAAAATAAGTAAAATGTTTTGGTTCAGTGGAAATAATACATTCAATTTTAGCATATACATGCCTAAAATATTTGTCTGAAAATCTGCACAATATGTTAAATTATTTATTAATGATTTAATTTTCGCACTTGCTAAGGACGGCTCTTAGCATCATATACTAAGACAAAGAAGTTCAATAAAGGCAGAATTGCAAGAATTGTGAAGTGCCACTGCTACATCTGAAGACTAATGGATGTGAAAAAAAACTATTTAATAGTGTCTCGAATCCTTTTTAGTAACAGAAACCTTAAAGGATTAGCTGATTAGCCCTAATTCAAGAAGATATACATATGCCTACATTAGCACCAGAATATGTGTTAAAATTTTAATAAAATGAGAAAATGTGGAAAACTCTAAAACACTGGCTTGTGTACTCAGTTAGTATTGACAAAGTGTTTTTCCTCTCTTAGATGGAATTTTTTGTGGAAAAATATTTTTAAGGATTGCTCACTATAATGTTTGAAATGTATGAAATATTATTGGCTTGAATTAGATCACTGTTTTATGAAAAAACAAATAAATGGATTAATTTTTCTTAGGATTAAGTCTGCAATGTTATTGGCTTGAATTAGATCACTGTTTTATGAAATAACAAATAAATGGATTAATTTTTCCTAGGGATTAGGTCTGCAATCTTATTGGCTTGAATTAGATCACTGTTTTATGAAATAACAAATAAATGGATTAATTTTTCCTAGGGATTAGGTCTGCAATCTTATTGGCTTGAATTAGATCACTGTTTTATGAAATAACAAATAAATGGATTAATTTTTCCTAGGGATTAGGTCTGCAATGTTATTGGCTTGAATTAGATCACTGTTTTATGAAATAACAAATAAATGGATTAATTTTTCCTAGGGATTAGGTCTGCAATCTTATTGGCTTGAATTAGATCACTGTTTTATGAAATAACAAATAAATGGATTAATTTTTCCTAGGGATTAGGTCTGCAATCTTATTGGCTTGAATTAGATCACTGTTTTATGAAATAACAAATAAATGGATTAATTTTTCCTAGGGATTAGGTCTGCAATCTTATTGGCTTGAATTAGATCACTGTTTTATGAAATAACAAATAAATGGATTAATTTTTCCTAGGGATTAGGTCTGCAATCTTATTGGCTTGAATTAGATCACTGTTTTATGAAATAACAAATAAATGGATTAATTTTTCCTAGGGATTAGGTCTGCAATCTTATTGGCTTGAATTAGATCACTGTTTTATGAAATAACAAATAAATGGATTAATTTTTCCTAGGGATTAGGTCTGCAATGTTATTGGCTTGAATTAGATCACTGTTTTATGAAATAACAAATAAATGGATTAATTTTTCCTAGGGATTAAGTCTGCAATGTTATTGGCTTTAATTAGACCACTGTTTTATGAAATAAAAAATAAATGGATTAATTTTTCTTAGGGATTAAGTCTGCAATGTTATTGGCTTGAATTAGATCACTGTTTTATGAAATAACAAATAAATGGATTAATTTTTCTTAGGGATTAAGTCTGCAATGTTATTGGCTTGAATTAGATCACTGTTTTATGAAATAACAAATAAATGGATTAATTTTTCTTAGGGATTAAGTCTGCAATGTTATTGGCTTGAATTAGATCACTGTTTTATGAAATAACAAATAAATGGATTAATTTTTCTTAGGGATTAAGTCTGCAATGTTATTGGCTTGAATTAGATCACTGTTTTATGAAATAACAAATAAATGGATTCATTTTTCTTAGGGATTAAGTCTGCAATGTTATTGGCTTGAATTAGATCACTGTTTTATGAAATAACAAATAAATGGATTAATTTTTCTTAGGGATTAAGTCTGCAATGTTATTGGCTTGAATTAGATCACTGTTTTATGAAATAACAAATAAATGGATTAATTTTTCTTAGGAATTAAATCTGCAATGTTATTGATACTACAAATAAAATATTATTGCATAAGGAGAGTCACCAGTAATGACATTTCTTGAAACAACTGTGTTATAATTAATGTTATAGGCACACAATATATGTTACCAAGAGGAAACAGTACATTATATAAGCCAAACAATGCTATTAATTCAATAATATCTTGAATTATTTGGTTAATCCAGTGGAATGATGATCAAACACATGCAATGAACATGTCGAAATAATACCAGGATTGACTTTATACAAATATTACAGTTTATTCCTGGATACATTATTCTTAACATTATTTCTAATGTCTGTCATGTTAAACAAATGTTTCTTTCAGCTTATTTCATCTAGGTTTTTATTAAGAAGTATGAGTGCAGGGTTCCCAACTCAACACTTTCAGTTTTTAAAACTAGACCCAGTTAAATTTGAAACATATAGACAACCTAAATGTAACACTGAAATATTTGCAAGAGAAAGTCTTTGGCAACAAATAAAATATAAATGTTAAGTACTCAGGGACACAAAAGGAATAATTTTTTTCAAGAGAACTCTAAATCCCTTGTTAAATTATTCATTAAATTTAGTCATCTATGACATAGAATTCATTTCCTACTTGCTGTTAATTTTTATCTTTATAAAAGAGTTATTTCAACTGCATCCTATTAAATATGAGCATTGATGTAAAGAAACACATTATCATAATTATAACAAAATCAGCAAAACTGAAGGTATCATATCACTATGCTATCATGTGTGGGATACAATAGCGGAGATAATAAAAATTTTTGCATGGATGCACACAATGTATAAAGCTATCAGGCTGATAAATTTTACATTTCAATCCTATTTTGTTATGCGCCACAGCAATATGTTACACATCCTTGTTATTAAGGTGTTGCAAAATGTTGAAACATATTTTTTTATTTGCAAAAACTAACATTAAAATTTTGTACAGAGCTAAAGGAAAGGAACTGTAAAACCACGGAATAGGTCAAAACAATGCCAAAGTATTGGTATAGTAGTTTGAGGTGATAAATATTTTCACTCAACTGTTCTCCAAAAAATTTCACTAGCAAAATACTTACAGTAAACATATTTACTTTCTCTGTATCATTAATAAAGTTCAATGTAGAAAAGAACCAATTCTGTCTTTCATAGCAATAAAGAATGCATTAAACTATAGTGAAATGGATATGTAGAAATACAGTAAATCAGTGGTTTAAGTTTGTAATTATAAACATATTGAATTATAAGACTTTAAGTTAAAAGCTGTTAGAATAAATGACTGACTTCTGAAAACATTGTGATTCTTGACTCTGACAAGAGGTTATACAGTTGAAATAATGATAGTTAATTATGACACAACTAGGATGAATGACTGTCTGCTAGAAACACTGATTCTCAATTGTGCCAAGAAGTTATTTAGCACTCTTATTTTGGTATCACTTTATTCATAAAGATTCAAAGCTATAGTGGTATTAAATAGGGGTATTATAATAGTTATTGTATACCTATATAGGTTTGAAAACAAGTAAACACACTTATTAGTTATGTACAAAAAATACACACACACACACAAACCACTGCAGATGTAACCAATCATGTTTGTATTTTACAAGTTTTTAAAATCATTTTATATGTTATAAAATGCATTTTATACTTCTGTACCTTTCATAAATTTAAAATTTTAAAGTTGTTTTGTTTAAACAAAATTTAATATTTAGAAATAATTTAAAATCACCATTTTGACCAAAGCCGCTTACCAATCCATCTACTTTTGATCATATCTGAACCTTTTTCTGCAATCATTATGGTTGGGGCATTTGTATTACCAGAAGTAACACTAGGCATTATAGAGGCATCAATTACTCGAAGGCGATCAATACCATGTACTCTGAGTTCTGGATCAACTACAGCACCAGGATCACCAGGAGGTCCCATTCTACAGCTTCCTGCTTGGTGATTTTCGGGTCCAGTATTTCGTCTAATAGCACATTCCCAGTATGCATCGCATCCAAATGTTAAGTTTTCACACCCCATTGCAGGAGTAGTGTCCAAACGGAAGCCATATTTCTGTAAGGACGGTGTTTCTGACATCTTAATTGCTATTTTGATTCCTTCAATTAGTGTAGCTACATCAGCAGGATTTGTAAGATACTTTGCAAATATTAATGGATGAGATAACGGATTACTATCCTTCAATTTAAGGTAACCCCTGCTTTTGGGATGAAGGACGGCAGGAATAATATTTACTACTCTTTGTGGTGGAGGCCCAGTTGTATTCATCCCATCTCCTGTTCTTTCTCCGACCTGTCCAGTTCTGGCACAGTTGGCTAGAAATCCACCAAAGAAAAATTGTAGATCTGGATGATCATCATTTGGATTAGCGTATTTAGAATTGAGTATTGCTGTTACCTCAGACAAACCTGTTCCTGACATTAATCCATCACGAAACAAGAGGTATTCCATCGCTGTTGCCCAGTTCAAAGGAGTAGTTGATGTATCGTTAATAAAAAAATTGACAAAAAATGCAACATGGTTATGAAGGTTTCTGCCTACTCCAGGTAAATCATTAATAACTGGAATTCCAACCTTTAATAAATCATCCTTTGGTCCTATTCCCGAGAGCAAGAGTATTTGTGGGGAATTTACAGCTCCACCGCTAATAATAACTTCATTTTTTGCAGTGATTTTTTCTTTTTTACCATCGCTTCTTAAAATTTCAACACCATATGCAACTTTATTTGTTGAATTTACCAGAACTCTTGTTACAGTTGTGTTTAACATGATGTGCAAGTTCGGACGATCTTTAACAGGCCTAAGGAAAGCTCGTGAAGAGCTGAGTCTCGATCCATTACGACTTGTTGTTTGAGCTATTGTAAAGCCTGTATGAGATACACCATTTAGATCGCGTACAGTGTGACCCATCTCCAAGCCTGCTTGTAAAATGGCGTGGGAAAGAGGAGGATGGTATGGGAATTGAGTCACAGTAAGGTAGCCTCCAACTCCATGGTAACCTGGATCCATTGTATCAGCTTGGAGGTTATCTTCTGACTTGAGGAAATAAGGTAATACATCTTGATAACTCCAACCATTGTTTCCAAGTTTTGACCAGTCATCAAAGTCTTTTTTACTACCTCGCATGTACATCATTCCATTCAGAACACTAGTGCCTCCAATAACCTGAAAAAAAAATATTTAAAGAAAAATGGCTATATTAAAATAATAATAATAACAATTATGTATTCTGACTTATACATTCAACAGATGATTAAAAAATATTCACATCAATCCAAAATTATAAAAGTTGAACATTTCAAATAAAAAAGTTTTCTAGAAATAAATGCTTATTTAAAATGTTGAGCAGATGCCCTTCTAAAATCTATTCTGGCTTTTACATTTTCAGTATTTCATTTGCTTGGGCCTTATTTTAATTAATTATATATATGTTGCAAATTAATAAAATGTTTTAAATCATAACTTATAAACAGTTGATAGACTGATCAACTAAGGATAGTACTGTTGTATCAGAAATATAATTATTAACTTTAACATATATTAAATGAAAACACAAATACAGTAGATTTTACATTTTGTCGAAATGGGGACTACTTTTTCATGAGACGTTTTACATTATGAAGTCCATAACTCAGTCCGAATTGGTAATTGGATACATATCCTGAAACTGCCGCCTTCATTAGACTATAAGTAAGCGCTATTATAGACAAGTATTTACATATTATTATATGTTACAATACATAGATATAAACTAGGAGCTCATGGTGAATATAGGAGCAAATAGTAAACATATAATCTTTTAGTGTCACTATCATGGTTGCTTAATACGATGTTTAGCTGCTCTATATTGACGTGCAATTGTCTATTCAATTAATTTTATTCCTTCCTGTAGTTTTTGTCAAGTCTTGACCAAGAAAAGTTAGAACAAATATTTAATAACTTGAGAGGTGAATGGTCAGATGAATCCTTGTTGATCCTCAGAACCTCCTAAATACTCTCTCTCAACCCACACACACACACACACACACACACACACACACACACACACACACACACACACACACACACACACACACACACACACACACACACACACACACACACACACACACACACACACACACACACACACACACACACACACACACACACACACACACACACACACACACACACACACACACACACACACACACACACACACACACACACACACACACACACACACACACACACACACACACACACACACACACACACACACACACACACACACACACACACACACACACACACACACACACACACACACACACACACACACACACACACACACACACACACACACACACACACACACACACACACACACACACACACACACACACACACACACACACACACACACACACACACACACACACACACACACACACACACACACACACACACACACACACACACACACACACACACACACACACACACACACACACACACACACACACACACACACACACACACACACACACACACACACACACACACACACACACACACACACACACACACACACACACACACACACACACACACACACACACACACACACACACACACACACACACACACACACACACACACACACACACACACACACACACACACACACACACACACACACACACACACACACACACACACACACACACACACACACACACACACACACACACACACACACACACACACACACACACACACACACACACACACACACACACACACACACACACACACACACACACACACACACACACACACACACACACACACACACACACACACACACACACACACACACACACACACACACACACACACACACACACACACACACACACACACACACACACACACACACACACACACACACACACACACACACACACACACACACACACACACACACACACACACACACACACACACACACACACACACACACACACACACACACACACACACACACACACACACACACACACACACACACACACACACACACACACACACACACACACACACACACACACACACACACACACACACACACACACACACACACACACACACACACACACACACACACACACACACACACACACACACACACACACACACACACACACACACACACACACACACACACACACACACACACACACACACACACACACACACACACACACACACACACACACACACACACACACACACGCGCACACACACACACACACACACACACACACACACATACACACACACACACACACACACACACACACATACACACACACACACACACAAACATTGACCTTAAACATCAACCACAGACTATCGTGGACACATCAACCACAGACTTCCACAAGCTGTAGGCGTTGCCAAGTTCAGAATACAGACCTGCTACAACTACCTGGCCACTCATTTACATTGCATCAGTGTGCTTATAACACTGGAATACAAGGATACAGATCATCTGTTGAAATGTAATGCACTCGACCATTCCGGAGATAATGATGACCCACTTAAAGGAAATTGTCTATACTAGTCAGCGTGTCACCAAATGGCTCATCAGTAAAGGGTGGGCATTGGCATTGTAATTCTTAAACAAGTGCATGGTAAACAGACTCCTACATCTATACTTAGGAAGTTTATTAACAATGATTAGAAGTATTTGATAATGAGTAGGGCGACTTGATCGATAAGGAACACGAAACCAAAATTGAGAACTATTCCTTATTTGGGAAAAACTGTTAGATATTAAAATGATGAATGAAAACGCCCTTTAACAACAATGATTTTCCAATAACCTCATGTACCAATCCTCAGAGATATCAATTCCAGTTGAAGATAGAGGTCTCATGATAGAGGCAAGGTGGAAGTTACTAAAACAATCATCACTTAAATTGTAATGATACAGTTGAACTTAATTTTCAAATGGAAAATTCAATTTCAAATTACAGGGAAAACTCTGTATGTATAGCAAAGCTTACAAATGCTACATTAATATAAGTAACCTGAGTTTTCTTATCTCACACCATGATTATTAGTTTGTACTGTGATCCATCTGAATATGGTAGCTTTGCAACCAAAATGTACTACTCATTTATATTCAGTGGCATGTAAGCCACAGTGTCCTCTAAGCATACTTACAGAAATATTATATATATATATATATATATATATATATATATATATATATATATATATATATATATATATATATATATACACATGTGTGTGTGTAAAGGTATTTTAATAAACCATTTGGAATTTCCCTTTATTCATTGTAACAGTGTGAGGAGCAAGAGAAAAAAGATACCCTCCATGTCTGACTATGGATATCAAAAGACCTGTTATAAAAACTTGTCTGTTCGAATGTAGGTTAATCAATTCACTTCACTAGGATCATGTGTATTTCAGGTGTGCATCCCTGCTCCAATGATATTATAATTTCTCACTATTACCAAATCGAAGGGATCATTATGTTCTTATGAACCTATATTTTCTTTCCTATCCTCTCTCTTAGAGTAGAACAAGTGATACTTCTTTATCACTTTTAAAATAAGTAGATCTATCTCAGGTTTGTGACCCTCTGCCTAAAATGTTATAATTTCACTCTATTCCCAGAACCAGGGATCAATATGTTCTCTCCTTAGCCTATGGAAATTTTCCTATCCTCTCTCTTACATCCCATAAAGAGTAGGTCTACTTCAGGTTTGTGACCCTGTCCCTAAGATGTTAGAATAAATGTCTGCTATTGCCAGTACATGGGGAACATTGTGTTCTCTTCTTAGCCTATGCGGCCATTCCTATCCTCTCTCTTACATCCCATAAAGAGTAGGTCTACTTCAGGTTTGTGACCCTGTCCCTAAGATGTTATAATAAATGTCTGCTATTGCCAGTACACGGGGAACATTGTGTTCTCTTCTTAGCCTATGCGGCCTTTCTAATCCTCTCTCTTACATCCTATAAAGAGTAGGTCTCCTTCAGGTTTGTGGCCCTGTCCCTAAGATGATATAATTTCCTGCTATTTCCAGTACCAGGTGATCACTATGTTCTCTCCTTAGCCTATTCGGCCTTTCCTATCCTCTCTCTTACATCCTATAAAGAGGAGGTCTCCTTCAGGTTTGTGGCCCTGTCCCTAAGATGTTTTAATTTCCTGCTATTGCCAGTACCAGGGAACCATGTGTTCTCTCCTTAGCCTATGCGGCGTTTCCTATCCTCTCTCTTACATCCTATAAAGAGGAGGTCTACTTCAGGTTTGTGGCCCTTTCCCTAATATGTTATAATTTTTTGCTATTTCCAGTACCAGGTGATCATTATGTTCTCTCCTTAGCCTATTCGGCCTTTCCTATCCTCTCTCTTACATCCTATAAAGAGGAGGTCTACTTCAGGTTTGTGGCCCTTTCCCTAATATGTTATAATTTCCTGCTGTTTCCAGTACCAGGTGATCATTATGTTCTCTCCTTAGAATATGCGGCCTGTCCTATCCTCTCTCTTACATCCTATAAAGAGTAAGTCTACTTCAGGTTTGTGGCCCTTTCCCTAATATGTTATAATTTCCTGCTGTTTCCAGTACCAGGTGATCATTATGTTCTCTCCTTAGAATATGCGGCCTGTCCTATCCTCTCTCTTACATCCTATAAAGAGGAGGTCTACTTCAGGTTTGTGGCCCTTTCCCTAATATGTTATAATTTCCTGCTGTTTCCAGTACCAGGTGATCATTATGTTCTCTCCTTAGAATATGCGGCCTGTCCTATCCTCTCTCTTACATCCTATAAAGAGGAGGTCTACTTCAGGTTTGTGGCCCTTTCCCTAATATGTTATAATTTCCTGCTGTTTCCAGTACCAGGTGATCATTATGTTCTCTCCTTAGCCTATTCGGCCTTTCCTATCCTCTCTCTTACATCCTATAAAGAGGAGGTCTACTTCAGGTTTGTGGCCCTTTCCCTAATATGTTATAATTTCCTGCTATTTCCAGTACCAGGGGATCATTATGTTCTCTCCTTAGCCTATTCGGCCTTTCCTATCCTCTCTCTTACATCCTATAAAGAGGAGGTCTCCTTCAGGTTTGTGGCCCTGTCCCTAAGATGTTTTAATTTCCTGCTATTGCCAGTACCAGGGAACCATGTGTTCTCTCCTTAGCCTATGCGGCGTTTCCTATCCTCTTTCTTACATCCTATAAAGAGGAGGTCTACTTCAGGTTTGTGGCCCTTTCCCTAATATGTTATAATTTTTTGCTATTTCCAGTACCAGGTGATCATTATGTTCTCTCCTTAGCCTATGCGGCCTTTCCTATCCTCTCTCTTACATCCTATAAAGAGTAAGTCTACTTCAGGTTTGTGGCCCTTTCCCTAATATGTTATAATTTTTTGCTATTTCCAGTATCAGGTGATCATTATGTTCTCTCCTTAGCCTATTCGGCCTTTCCTATCCTCTCTCTTACATCCTATAAAGAGGAGGTCTACTTCAGGTTTGTGGCCCTTTCCCTAATATGTTATAATTTTTTGCTATTTCCAGTACCAGGTGATCATTATGTTCTCTCCTTAGCCTATTCGGCCTTTCCTATCCTCTCTCTTACATCCTATAAAGAGGAGGTCTCCTTCAGGTTTGTGGCCCTGTCCCTAAGATGTTATAATTTCCTGCTATATCCAGTACCAGGTGATCATTATGTTCTCTCCTTAGCCTATGCGGCCTTTCCTATCCTCTCTCTTACATCCTATAAAGAGTAAGTCTACTTCAGGTTTGTGGCCCTGTCCCTAAGATGTTATAATTTCCTGCTATTTCCAGTACCAGGTGATCACTATGTTCTCTCCTTAGCCTATGCGGCCTTTCCTACCCTCTCTCTTACATCCTATAAAGAGTAGGTCTACTTCAGGTTTGTGGCCCTGTCCCTAAGATGTTATAATTATGTGCTATTTCCAGTACCAGGTGATCATTATGTTCTCTCCTTAGCCTACGCTGCCTTTCCTATCCTCTCTCTTACATCCTATAAAGAGTAAGTCTACTTCAGGTTTGTGGCCCTGTCCCTAAGATGTTATAATTTTTTGCTATTTCCAGTACCAGGTGATCATTATGTTCTCTCCTTAGCCTACGCTGCCTTTCCTATCCTCTCTCTTACATCCTATAAAGAGTAAGTCTACTTCAGGTTTGTGGCCCTGTCCCTAAGATGTTATAATTTCCTGCTATTTCCAGTACCAGGTGATCATTATGTTCTCTCCTTAGCCTACGCTGTCTTTCCTATCCTCTCTCTTACATCCTATAAAGAGTAAGTCTACTTCAGGTTTGTGGCCCTGTCCCTAAGATGTTATAATTATCTGCTATTTCCAGTACCAGGTGATCATTATGTTCTCTCCTTAGCCTACGCTGCCTTTCCTAACCTCTCTCTTATATCCTATAAAGAGTAGGTCTACTTCAGGTTTGTGGCCCTGTCCCTAAGATGTTATAATTATCTGCTATTTCCAGTACCAGGTGATCATTATGTTCTCTCCTTAGCCTACGCTGCCTTTCCTATCCTCTCTCTTACATCCTATAAAGAGTAAGTCTACTTCAGGTTTGTGGCCCTGTCCCTAAGATGTTATAATTATCTGCTATTTCCAGTACCAGGTGATCATTATGTTCACTCCTTAGCCTACGCTGCCTTTCCTAACCTCTCTCTTATATCCTATAAAGAGTAGGTCTACTTCAGGTTTGTGGCCCTGTCCCTAAGATGTTATAATTTCCTGCTATTTCCAGTACCAGGTGATCATTATGTTCTCTCCTTAGCCTACGCGGCCTTTCCTATCCTCTCTCTTACATCTTATAAAGAGTAGGTCTACTTCAGGTTTGTGGCCCTGTCCCTAAGATGTTATAATTATCTGCTATTTCCTTTCCTATCCTCTCTCTTACATCTTATAAAGAGTAGGTCTACTTCAGGTTTGTGGCCCTGTCCCTAAGATGTTATAATTATCTGCTATTTCCAGTATCAGGGGATCATTATGTTCTCTCCTTAGCCTACGCTGCCTTTCCTATCCTCTCTCTTACATCCTATAAAGAGTAGGTCTGTCTCAGGTTTGTGGCCCTGTCCCTAAGATGTTATAATTATCTGCTATTTCCAGTATCAGGGGATCATTATGTTCTCTCCTTAGCCTACGCTGCCTTTCCTATCCTCTCTCTTACATCCTATAAAGAGTAGGTCTGTCTCAGGTTTGTGGCCCTGTCCCTAAGATGTTATAATTTCCTGCTGTTTCCAGTACCAGGTGATCATTATGTTCTCTCCTTAGCCTACGCGGCCTTTCCTATCCTCTCTCTTACATCCTATAAAGAGTAGGTCTGTCTCAGGTTTGTGGCCCTGTCCCTAAGATGTTATAATTTCCTGCTATTTCCAGTATCAGGGGATCATTATGTTCTCTCCTTAGCCTACGCTGCCTTTCCTATCCTCTCTCTTACATCCTATAAAGAGTAGGTCTGTCTCAGGTTTGTGGCCCTGTCCCTAAGATGTTATAATTTCCTGCTGTTTCCAGTACCAGGTGATCATTATGTTCTCTCCTTAGCCTACGCTGCCTTTCCTATCCTCTCTCTTACATCCTATAAAGAGTAGGTCTGTCTCAGGTTTGTGGCCCTGTCCCTAAGATGTTATAATTTCCTGCTGTTTCCAGTACCAGGTGATCATTATGTTCTCTCCTTAGCCTACGCGGCCTTTCCTATCCTCTCTCTTACATCCTATAAAGAGTAGGTCTACTTCAGGTTTGTGGCCCTGTCCCTAAGATGTTATAATTATCTGCTATTTCCAGTATCAGGGGATCATTATGTTCTCTCCTTAGCCTACGCTGCCTTTCCTATCCTCTCTCTTACATCCTATAAAGAGTAGGTCTGTCTCAGGTTTGTGGCCCTGTCCCTAAGATGTTATAATTATCTGCTATTTCCAGTATCAGGGGATCATTATGTTCTCTCCTTAGCCTACGCTGCCTTTCCTATCCTCTCTCTTACATCCTATAAAGAGTAGGTCTGTCTCAGGTTTGTGGCCCTGTCCCTAAGATGTTATAATTTCCTGCTGTTTCCAGTACCAGGTGATCATTATGTTCTCTCCTTAGCCTACGCTGCCTTTCCTATCCTCTCTCTTACATCCTATAAAGAGTAGGTCTGTCTCAGGTTTGTGGCCCTGTCCCTAAGATGTTATAATTTCCTGCTATTTCCAGTATCAGGGGATCATTATGTTCTCTCCTTAGCCTACGCTGCCTTTCCTATCCTCTCTCTTACATCCTATAAAGAGTAGGTCTGTCTCAGGTTTGTGGCCCTGTCCCTAAGATGTTATAATTTCCTGCTGTTTCCAGTACCAGGTGATCATTATGTTCTCTCCTTAGCCTACGCTGCCTTTCCTATCCTCTCTCTTACATCCTATAAAGAGTAGGTCTGTCTCAGGTTTGTGGCCCTGTCCCTAAGATGTTATAATTTCCTGCTGTTTCCAGTACCAGGTGATCATTATGTTCTCTCCTTAGCCTACGCGGCCTTTCCTATCCTCTCTCTTACATCCTATAAAGAGTAAGTCTACTTCAGGTTTGTGGCCCTGTCTCTAAGATGTTATAATTTCCTGCTATTTCCAGTACCAGGTGATCATTATGTTCTCTCCTTAGCCTACGCTGCCTTTCCTAACCTCTCTCTTATATCCTATAAAGAGTAGGTCTACTTCAGGTTTGTGGTCCTGTCCCTAATATGTTATAATTTCCTGCTATTTCCAGTACCAGGTGATCATTACGTTCTCTCCTTAGCCTACGCTGCCTTTCCTATCCTCTCTCTTACATCCTATAAAGAGTAGGTCTGTCTCAGGTTTGTGGCCCTGTCCCTAATATGTTATAATTTCCTGCTGTTTCCAGTACCAGGTGATCATTATGTTCTCTCCTTAGCCTATGCGGCCTTTCCTATCCTCTCTCTTACATCCTATAAAGAGTAGGTCTCCTTCAGGTTTGTGGCCCTGTCCCTAAGATGATATAATTTCCTGCTATTTCCAGTACCAGGTGATCACTATGTTCTCTCCTTAGCCTATTCGGCCTTTCCTATCCTCTCTCTTACATCCTATAAAGAGGAGGTCTCCTTCAGGTTTGTGGCCCTGTCCCTAAGATGTTTTAATTTCCTGCTATTGCCAGTACCAGGGAACCATGTGTTCTCTCCTTAGCCTATGCGGCGTTTCCTATCCTCTCTCTTACATCCTATAAAGAGGAGGTCTACTTCAGGTTTGTGGCCCTTTCCCTAATATGTTATAATTTTTTGCTATTTCCAGTACCAGGTGATCATTATGTTCTCTCCTTAGCCTATGCGGCCTTTCCTATCCTCTCTCTTACATCCTATAAAGAGTAAGTCTACTTCAGGTTTGTGGCCCTTTCCCTAATATGTTATAATTTTTTGCTATTTCCAGTACCAGGTGATCATTATGTTCTCTCCTTAGCCTATGCGGCCTTTCCTATCCTCTCTCTTACATCCTATAAAGAGGAGGTCTCCTTCAGGTTTGTGGCCCTGTCCCTAAGATGTTATAATTTCCTGCTATTTCCAGTACCAGGTGATCACTATGTTCTCTCCTTAGCCTATTCGGCCTTTCCTATCCTCTCTCTTACATCCTATAAAGAGTAGGTCTGTCTCAGGTTTGTGGCCCTGTCCCTAAGATGTTATAATTATCTGCTATTTCCAGTACCAGGTGATCATTATGTTCTCTCCTTAGCCTACGCTGCCTTTCCTATCCTCTCTCTTACATCCTATAAAGAGTAGGTCTCCTTCAGGTTTGTGGCCCTGTCTCTAAGATGTTATAATTTCCTGCTATTTCCAGTACCAGGTGATCATTATGTTCTCTCCTTAGCCTACGCTGCCTTTCCTAACCTCTCTCTTACATCCTATAAAGAGTAAGTCTACTTCAGGTTTGTGGTCCTGTCCCTAATATGTTATAATTTCCTGCTATTTCCAGTACCAGGTGATCATTACGTTCTCTCCTTAGCCTACGCTGCCTTTCCTATCCTCTCTCTTACATCCTATAAAGAGTAGGTCTGTCTCAGGTTTGTGGCCCTGTCCCTAATATGTTATAATTTCCTGCTGTTTCCAGTACCAGGTGATCATTATGTTCTCTCCTTAGCCTACGCGGCCTTTCCTATCCTCTCTCTTACATCCTATAAAGAGTAAGTCTACTTCAGGTTTGTGGCCCTGTCTCTAAGATGTTATAATTTCCTGCTATTTCCAGTTCCAGGTGGTCAATATGTTCTCTCCATAGTTCTCTAAAATATTTTAATTCTATTTAATTTCCTATTCCAGAAGATCATTCTCTTCATTCCTTAGCCCTATATCGTTTCTTATATATATATATATATATATATATATATATATATATATATATATATATATATATATATATATATAAGGGAAAAAATTGTAGACTTTTCTTTACGGCTCCTATAAAAAGTACCTCAGGTATGCGACCCCGCTCAAATGAGGATATAATCCTTCCATATCCACTACTAAGGTTTTTATGTCCATATTTATATTCTCTATTATTTTCTATTCTTTGTAGGAGATACTAATCATAGCGGCTAAATCGCTTTAAAAACACCAAAATAATTGTGGTACTGAAAAAAATTCGCATTTCACAATTATATGTGAAATATTAATTGCAAAATGTTAGAACGTGGAGCACAAGACTGCTTATTTAAAGTTAGCAGAGCAAGCTTGAAGTACTGGTGTTGAGTGATTGTGACACTGAGCTATAATTTAGGCAAATTTCAGTTTTAATGTAGCGTCATTACATAAAACGAAAACAGTAATCAGCGTTTAAAGAAAAGGAAAGTTGTACCTCGTCGAGAAGGGACGATAAAGGGGAGTATTAGTGGAAACGAGAGCAGGCGTGCTTAGCGGTCGTGCGAGCGTGGCCAACCATCGGCATCGGCAGGACCTCCGTTTCATAAGATCCACCCGTGTCATACCATTTTATACTTTATTCCGTTCAACATTTCTCCTAGTCAAATCTTTACCAGACAACCTCTTCTTAAACAATAATCTAGATATTTTTTTAAATAGTTCTGATCAGTAAAATAATGTTTTGTTGAATAAAGCGGTAAAAAATATCATTTACCTTTCCTCTTGGCCAGTAGCATCTTCTTTCATTCTCCGCTAAGCAGGCCATGTCCTCAGGCTCCGTTCTGTATCCCCAGTCTATAGACGTGCCCAAGAAATTAAGGAACATCGAAGGCACTTGAGTTCCCGTAGGCTCGTTCGATCCTGCTTCCACTAGTAACACTCTCCAATGCGGCACTTCGCTGAGTCGACTCGCAACTACTGCGCCAGCCGAACCTCCGCCGGCGATAATGAAATCGTACTCTCGGTCTGGTATTTCTCTGGACACAGGGCGACCACACGGATCTTCCAAATCACATTGAGATCGGATGAAGACCTCTAGAAGTCCCATGAACAGCATAAAGGAGGAACCTCCGCAAGTACTAGCAAGGGTCGGCCCCGGCTGGGTCACCGGGCAGTTGCAATTCATCTGAAAAAAAAAATATTAGTAACTAACTGTTGATTTAAAATTTTTCTTTTTTACATTAAACCTTCTTCCAGCGGAAAATTGGGTGTAGTGAAACTAAGTGGTTGACCTAAAGCTATTGTGATATACCAACATAAATATATAATTAATATTTATTGTATTAAAATTATTTGAAAAACGTTTAGAAACTAAAGAGAAAAAAAACTTTAGATCAGAAACACTGACTATATTAATTGGTAGATTTGCATTCTCGGTGCTTTAGAAAACGATTTATAAATCTTACGCCAGTAAAATAAGAGATAAAACTTCGTTAAACTAATTCACATTAATTTATTATGTCATTAGCTCATCCAACATAAAGTATTAGTCATAGAAAAGAAATATTTATAAGTGTATGAAAACTACAAAATTATTTTTACATTTTCCTAAAAGTACATAATTTTTTTAAAATCTTGGTTTTTCACTCTACTTCCACGTTTAGGAGACTCCCCATGTTACACTATTTCCAAAACTCCGTTAAGAAGTAAAACATACCAAAATGTTGTTTTATTTTGAGTTTTTTAATATGTTTGTGTTTTATACTTTTGTTTAACACTTCGATTAATTCAAGATGTGTATATTGATATGCTTCTTATTGCATTTAAATTATAATACTTAGAATAGAGCGTTTAAACATGTAGGCCTATACAGTATATAGAATGGAGTGCTTTACCTTAAGGGAGGGATAGCAGAAGGTTAGTAGAAACTAGGATGCAGTGTACGCTTCGAAGAATTTTACAATGTCTAATCGCAACCGGTATATTTTACTTTATCACACTTACTTAATGATGAGAACTTTGCTTGAAACATGTAGGCCTATACTGTATATTGAACTTAGGGCGTCCCATTACGCGAGGGACAGCAGACCTTGCTTTAGCACACCTAGTTAACTGACACAGCCTATGGTTAGGGGAATAACACCATAATGTATAATCAAAATTGTTATACTTTACGTTATTGCAATTATATAATGAGAACGAATTTGCTATGGAAATACGTATACTCTGTACTGAAAGACGGATGACTATCAGTAGAAGGACAGCAGACCTTGCTTTATAACTCCTAGCTAGTAGACCCTTGTACGCAGCGTGCGCTTAGGGATACATCTACTCAAACTGTAGTCGTATATTAAATGGGGTCTGTCACTACATTGGAGGGACAGAAAAACTTCACCTTAGCATTCATAATACGTACACCCCTGTACGCAGCGTACGCTTAGAGATACATCTACTCAAACTGTAGTCGTATATTTAATGGGGTCAGTCACTACATGGGAGAGACAGCACACTTCACCTTAGCATTCCTATATAGCAGACCCTTGTACGCAGCGTACACTTAGGGATACATCTAATCAAATTATAGTCGTATATTGAATGGGGTCTGTCACTACATGGGAGAGACAGCAAACTTCACCTTAACATTCCTATATAGTAGACCCTAGTAAGCAGCGTCCGCTTAGGGATACATCTAATCAAACTATAGCCGTATATTGAATGGAGTGTGTCACTACATTGGAGGGACAGCAAACTTCAGCTTAGCATTCCTATATAGGCCCTAGTAGACCCTAGTAAGCAGCGTACGCTTAGGGATACATCTAATCAAACTATAGCCGTATATTGAATGGAGTGTGTCACTACATTGGAGGGACAGCAAACATCAGCTTAGCATTCCTATATAGGCCCTAGTAGACCCTAGTAAGCAGCGTACGCTTAGGGATACATCTAATCAAACTATAGTCGTATATTGAATGGAGTGTGTCACTACATGGGAGGGACAGCAAACTTCAGCTTAGCATTCCTATATAGGCCCTAGTAGACCCTAGTAAGCAGCGTACGCTTAGGGATACATCTAATCAAACTATAGCCGTATATTGAATGGAGTGTGTCACTACATGGGAGGGACAGCAAACTTCAGCTTAGCATTCCTATATAGGCCCTAGTAGACCCTAGTAAGCAGCGTACGCTTAGGGATACATCTAATCAAACTATAGCCGTATATTGAATGGAGTGTGTCACTACATGGGAGGGACAGCAAACTTCAGCTTAGCATTCCTATATAGGCCCTAGTAGACCCTAGTAAGCAGCGTACGCTTAGGGATACATCTAATCAAACTATAGTCGTATATTGAATGGAGTGTGTCACTACATTGGAGGGACAGCAAACATCAGCTTAGCATTCCTATATAGGCCCTAGTAGACCCTAGTAAGCAGCGTACGCTTAGGGATACATCTAATCAAACTATAGCCGTATATTGAATGGAGTGTGTCACTACATGGGAGGGACAGCAAACTTCAGCTTAGCATTCCTATATAGGCCCTAGTAGACCCTAGTAAGCAGCGTACGCTTAGGGATACATCTAATCAAACTATAGCCGTATATTGAATGGAGTGTGTCACTACATTGGAGGGACAGCAAACTTCAGCTTAGCATTCCTATATAGGCCCTAGTAGACCCTAGTAAGCAGCGTACGCTTAGGGATACATCTAATCAAACTATAGCCGTATATTGAATGGAGTGTGTCACTACATGGGAGGGACAGCAAACTTCAGCTTAGCATTCCTATATAGGCCCTAGTAGACCCTAGTAAGCAGCGTACGCTTAGGGATATCTACTCAAACTATAGTCGTATATTGAATGGAGTGTGTCACTACATGGGAGAGACAGCAAACTTCAGCCTAGCATTCCTATATATTAGACCCTAGTAAGCAGCGTACGCTTAGGGATATCTACTCAAACTATAGTCGTATATTGAATGGAGTGTGTCACTACATGGGAGAGACAGCAAACTTCAGCCTAGCATTCCTATATATTAGACCCTAGTAAGCAGCGTACGCTTAGGGATATCTACTCAAACTATAGTCGTATATTGAATGGAGTGTGTCACTACATGGGAGAGACAGCAAACTTCAGCCTAGCATTCCTATATATTAGACCCTAGTAAGCAGCGTACGCTTAGGGATATCTAATCAAACTATAGTCGAATATTGAATGGAGTGTGTCACAACATTGGAGGGACAGAAAACCTCATCTTAGCATTCTTAGTAAGTACACCCATGCAACATACGATTGGAGATACATCTACTCAAACTGTAGTCGTATATTTAATGGAGTGTGTCACAACATTGGAGGGACAGCAAACCTCACCTTAGCATTCCTAGTAAGTGCACCCCGGTATGCAACATACGATTGGAGATACATCTACTCAAACTGTAGTCGTATATTTAATGGAGTGTGTCACAACATTGGAGGGACAGCAAACCTCACCTTAGCATTCCTAGTAAGTACACCCCGGTATGCAACATACGATTGGAGATACATCTACTCAAACTGTAGTCGTATATTTAATGGAGTGTGTCACAACATTGGAGGGACAGCAAACCTCACCTTAGCATTCCTAGTAAGTGCACCCCGGTATGCAACATACGATTGGAGATACATCTACTCAAACTGCAGTCGTATATTTAATGGAGTGTGTCACAACATTGGAGGAACGGCAAACCTCATCTTAGCATTCTTAGTACGTGCACCCCGGTATGCAACATACGATTAGAGATACATCTACTCAAACTGCAGTCGTATATTGAATGGAGTGTGTCACAACATTGGAGGGACAGCAAGCCTCACCTTAGCATTCCTAGTAAGTACACCCCGGTATGCAACATACGATTGGAGATACATCTACTCAAACTGTAGTCGTATATTTAATGGAGTGTGTCACAACATTGGAGGGACAGCAAACCTCACCTTAGCATTCCTAGTAAGTGCACCCCGGTATGCAACATACGATTGGAGATACATCTACTCAAACTGCAGTCGTATATTTAATGGAGTGTGTCACAACATTGGAGGAACGGCAAACCTCATCTTAGCATTCTTAGTACGTGCACCCCGGTATGCAACATACGATTAGAGATACATCTAATCAAACTATAGCCGTATATTGAATGGAGTGTGTCACTACATTGGAGGGACAGCAAACATCAGCTTAGCATTCCTATATAGGCCCTAGTAGACCCTAGTAAGCAGCGTACGCTTAGGGATACATCTAATCAAACTATAGTCGTATATTGAATGGAGTGTGTCACTACATGGGAGGGACAGCAAACTTCAGCTTAGCATTCCTATATAGGCCCTAGTAGACCCTAGTAAGCAGCGTACGCTTAGGGATACATCTAATCAAACTATAGCCGTATATTGAATGGAGTGTGTCACTACATGGGAGGGACAGCAAACTTCAGCTTAGCATTCCTATATAGGCCCTAGTAGACCCTAGTAAGCAGCGTACGCTTAGGGATACATCTAATCAAACTATAGCCGTATATTGAATGGAGTGTGTCACTACATGGGAGGGACAGCAAACTTCAGCTTAGCATTCCTATATAGGCCCTAGTAGACCCTAGTAAGCAGCGTACGCTTAGGGATACATCTAATCAAACTATAGTCGTATATTGAATGGAGTGTGTCACTACATTGGAGGGACAGCAAACATCAGCTTAGCATTCCTATATAGGCCCTAGTAGACCCTAGTAAGCAGCGTACGCTTAGGGATACATCTAATCAAACTATAGCCGTATATTGAATGGAGTGTGTCACTACATGGGAGGGACAGCAAACTTCAGCTTAGCATTCCTATATAGGCCCTAGTAGACCCTAGTAAGCAGCGTACGCTTAGGGATACATCTAATCAAACTATAGCCGTATATTGAATGGAGTGTGTCACTACATTGGAGGGACAGCAAACTTCAGCTTAGCATTCCTATATAGGCCCTAGTAGACCCTAGTAAGCAGCGTACGCTTAGGGATACATCTAATCAAACTATAGCCGTATATTGAATGGAGTGTGTCACTACATGGGAGGGACAGCAAACTTCAGCTTAGCATTCCTATATAGGCCCTAGTAGACCCTAGTAAGCAGCGTACGCTTAGGGATATCTACTCAAACTATAGTCGTATATTGAATGGAGTGTGTCACTACATGGGAGAGACAGCAAACTTCAGCCTAGCATTCCTATATATTAGACCCTAGTAAGCAGCGTACGCTTAGGGATATCTACTCAAACTATAGTCGTATATTGAATGGAGTGTGTCACTACATGGGAGAGACAGCAAACTTCAGCCTAGCATTCCTATATATTAGACCCTAGTAAGCAGCGTACGCTTAGGGATATCTACTCAAACTATAGTCGTATATTGAATGGAGTGTGTCACTACATGGGAGAGACAGCAAACTTCAGCCTAGCATTCCTATATATTAGACCCTAGTAAGCAGCGTACGCTTAGGGATATCTAATCAAACTATAGTCGAATATTGAATGGAGTGTGTCACAACATTGGAGGGACAGAAAACCTCATCTTAGCATTCTTAGTAAGTACACCCATGCAACATACGATTGGAGATACATCTACTCAAACTGTAGTCGTATATTTAATGGAGTGTGTCACAACATTGGAGGGACAGCAAACCTCACCTTAGCATTCCTAGTAAGTGCACCCCGGTATGCAACATACGATTGGAGATACATCTACTCAAACTGTAGTCGTATATTTAATGGAGTGTGTCACAACATTGGAGGGACAGCAAACCTCACCTTAGCATTCCTAGTAAGTACACCCCGGTATGCAACATACGATTGGAGATACATCTACTCAAACTGTAGTCGTATATTTAATGGAGTGTGTCACAACATTGGAGGGACAGCAAACCTCACCTTAGCATTCCTAGTAAGTGCACCCCGGTATGCAACATACGATTGGAGATACATCTACTCAAACTGCAGTCGTATATTTAATGGAGTGTGTCACAACATTGGAGGAACGGCAAACCTCATCTTAGCATTCTTAGTACGTGCACCCCGGTATGCAACATACGATTAGAGATACATCTACTCAAACTGCAGTCGTATATTGAATGGAGTGTGTCACAACATTGGAGGGACAGCAAGCCTCACCTTAGCATTCCTAGTAAGTACACCCCGGTATGCAACATACGATTGGAGATACATCTACTCAAACTGTAGTCGTATATTTAATGGAGTGTGTCACAACATTGGAGGGACAGCAAACCTCACCTTAGCATTCCTAGTAAGTGCACCCCGGTATGCAACATACGATTGGAGATACATCTACTCAAACTGCAGTCGTATATTTAATGGAGTGTGTCACAACATTGGAGGAACGGCAAACCTCATCTTAGCATTCTTAGTACGTGCACCCCGGTATGCAACATACGATTAGAGATACATCTACTCAAACTGCAGTCGTATATTTAATGGAGTGTGTCACTACATTGGAGGAACGGCAAACCTCATCTTAGCATTCTTAGTACGTGCACCCCGGTATGCAACATACGATTAGAGATACATCTACTCAAACTGTAGTCGTATATTGAATGGAGTGTGTCACAACATTGGGAGACATAAAAGAGGGATTGACAGGTAACTTTGCCTTAGCACTCCTAGTTAGTAAATCGTGGTATGCAGCGTAACGCTCTATTTATGGGAGGGACAGTAAACATTGCTTTAGCACTCTCGGTTTGCAGACCACGGTATGCAGCTTACGCTTAGGAGTACAACTACACAAAGCTTAATCGTATATTGAATGGGGGGGGGGTCACATTAAGGGAGGGACAGTAAACATTGCTTTAGCACTCTCGGTTTGCAGACCACGGTATGCAGCTTACGCTTAGGAGTACAACTACACAAAGCTTAATCGTATATTGAATGGGGGGGGGGGTCACATTAAGGGAGGGACAGTAAACATTGCTTTAGCACTCTCGGTTTGCAGACCACGGTATGCAGCTTACGCTTAGGAGTACAACTACACAAAGCTTAATCGTATATTGAATGGGGGGGGGTTACATTAAGGGAGGGACAGTAAACATTGCTTTAGCACTCTCGGTTTGCAGACCACGGTATGCAGCTTACGCTTAGGTGTACAACTACACAAAGTTTAATCGTATATTGAATGGGGAGGGGGTCACATTAAGGGAGGGACAGTAAACATTGCTTTAGCACTCTCGGTTTGCAGACCACGGTATGCAGCTTACGCTTAGGTGTACAACTACACAAAGTTTAATCGTATATTGAATGGGGGGGGGGTCACATTAAGGGAGGGACAGTAAACATTGCTTTAGCACTCTCGGTTTGCAGACCGCGGTATGCAGCTTACGCTTAGGAGTACAACTACACAAAGCTTAATCGTATATTGAATGGGGGGGTCACATTAGGGGAGGGACAGTAAACATTGCTTTAGCACTCTCGGTTTGCAGACCACGGTATGCAGCTTACGCTTAGGAGTACAACTACACAAAGTTTAATCGTATGTTGAATGGGGGGGGGGAGTCACATTAAGGGAGGGACAGTAAACATTGCTTTAGCACTCTCGGTTTGCAGACCACGGTATGCAACTTACGCTTAGGAGTACAACTACACAAAGTTTAATCGTATATTGATTGGGGGGGGTCAAATTAAGGGAGGGACAGTAAACATTGCTTTAGCACTCTCGGTTTGCAGACCACGGTATGCAGCTTACGCTTAGGAGTACAACTACATAAAGTTTAATCGTATATTGAATGGGGGGGTCACATTAAGGGAGGGACAGTAAACATTGCTTTAGCACTCTCGGTTTGCAGACCACGGTATGCAGCTTACGCTTACGAGTACAACTACAAAAAGTTTAATCGTATATTGAATGGGGGGGGGGGTCACATTAAGGGAGGGACAGTAAACATTGCTTTAGCACTCTCGGTTTGCAGACCACGGTATGCAGCTTACGCTTAGGTGTACAACTACACAAAGTTTAATCGTATATTGAATGGGGGGGTCACATTAAGGGAGGGACAGTAAACATTGCTTTTGTACTCTCGGTTTGCAGACCACGGTATGCAGCTTACGCTTAGGTGAACAACTACACAAAGTTTAATCGTATATTGAATGGGGGGGGGGTCACATTAAGGGAAGGACAGTAAACATTGCTTTAGCACTCTCGGTTTGCAGACCACGGTATGCAGCTTACGCTTAGGTGTACAACTACACAAAGTTTAATCGTATATTGAATGGGGGGGGGTCACATTAAGGGAGGGACAGTAAACATTGCTTTAGCACTCTCGGTTTGCAGATCGCGGTATGCAGCTTACGCTTAGGAGTACAACTACACAAAGTTTAATCGTATATTGAATGGGGGGGGGGTCACATTAAGGGAGGGACAGTAAACATTGCTTTAGCACTCTCGGTTTGCAGACCACGGTATGCAGCTTACGCTTAGGTGTACAACTACACAAAGTTTAATCGTATACTGAATGGGGGGGTCACATTAAGGGAGGGACAGTAAACATTGCTTTAGCACTCTCGGTTTGCAGACCACGGTATGCAGCTTACGCTTAGGAGTACAACTACACAAAGTTTAATCGTATATTGAATGGGGGGGGGTCACATTAAGGGAGGGACAGTAAACATTGCTTTAGTACTCTCGGTTTGCAGACCACGGTATGCAGCTTACGCTTAGGAGTACAACTACACAAAGTTTAATCGTATATTGAATGGGGGAGGTCACATTAAGGGAGGGACAGTAAACATTGCTTTAGTACTCTCGGTTTGCAGACCACGGTATGCAGCTTACGCTTAGGTGTACAACTACACAAAGTTTAATCGTATATTGAATGGGGGGGGTCACATTAAGGGAGGGACAGTAAACATTGCTTTAGTACACCTAGTTTGTAGACCCTGTTATGCAGCTTACGCTTAGGAGTACAACTACACAAAGTTTAATCGTATATTGAATGGGGGGGGGTCACATTAAGGGAGGGACAGTAAACATTGCTTTAGCACTCTCGGTTTGCAGACCACGGTATGCAGCTTACGCTTAGGAGTACAACTACACAAAGTTTAATCGTATATTGAATGGGGGGGGGGGTTCACATTAAGGGAGGGACAGTAAACATTGCTTTAGTACTCTCGGTTTGCAGACCACGGTATGGAGCTTACGCTTAGGAGTACAACTACACAAAGTTTAATCGTATATTGAATGGGTGGGTCACATTAAGGGAGGGACAGTAAACATTGCTTTAGTACTCTCGGTTTGCAGACCACGGTATGCAGCTTACGCTTAGGAGTACAACTACACAAAGTTTAATCGTATATTGAATGGGGGGGTCACATTAAGGGAGGGACAGTAAACATTGCTTTAGCACTCTCGGTTTGCAGACCGCGGTATGCAGCTTACGCTTAGGAGTACAACTACACAAAGTTTAATCGTATATTGAATGGGGGGGGGGTCACATTAAGGGAGCGACAGTAAACATTGCTTTAGCACCCTCGGTTTGCAGACCACGGTATGCAGCTTACGCTTAGGAGTACAAATACACAAAGTTTAATCGTATATTGATGGGGGGGTGGGATCACATTAAGGGAGGGACAGTAAACATTGCTTTAGCACTCTCGGTTTGCAGACCACGGTTTGCAGCTTACGCTTAGGAGTACAACTACACAAAGTTTAATCGTATGTTCAATTTAGGGAGCCACATTGGGGGTTAAACAACCATTTTTACATTAGCACTCCTTAGTAGTGCACCATATGCAGTATATGACCTTAGTATGCAGACCTTAGTATGCAGCATATGCTTAGGAGTAAACATACAAAAATATAATCCCAACAATTATACTTTACATTTGGTGCATTTATACAATGTAGATTACTTTGCCTTGGAAACATATATGAAAACATTTAATAATGATTTTGTATTGGTGTTCGTTATTAATTATTATAATAACTAACACCAATTTAAACTAATAATTATATTTCATAGAAGAACTTTATTTACTGTTTGGGATGCTGAAACGGATCTAGAATTCGGCTAGCTATACACTTCATGCATTGGTTAAAGAGTATTGGTCATACATAGATGTGAGTGTCAATGTACAGTATTATCAGATCTCGACTAGTGGTAATCGGGACGCTAAGAGTGACTATAGATAACAGAGCTCTAGGTGTTGGAATTGATTCGTGGTCTTTTGTAATGTTTAGCTTAAAACTTAATTTTCAAAAAACCCATTGACTCAGGCATTCTATACAATAGCAATGATGCCTCATGACGTAGGTTGACTTTACTGGAATGCCATTCCATCATGGCAAACTAAATCTAGTGATATTATTAATAATACGAGATATTGTAAGGAACCTTGTTAGACAACCGTGACCAGTAAGTGCTTTCTAATGTCACCGAAGTTCCTGATCCAAATTGTATTATTAGTTGTTAGAATATACGACGTGATCATGACTTAACAAGTATAAGCGGCTTGAAGCGGGTGACGTTATTAATAATATATTGTAAGGAACCTTGTTAGACAACCGTGACCAGTAAGTGCTTTCTAATGTCACCGAAGTTCCTGATCCAAATTGTATTATTAGTTGTTAGAATATACGACGTGATCATGACTTAACAAGTATAAGCGGCTTGAAGCGGGTGACGTTATTAATAATATATTGTAAGGAACCTTGTTAGACAACCGTGACCAGTAAGTGCTTTCTAATGTCACACCAGTTCCTGATCCAAATTGTATTATTAGTTGTTAGAATATACGACGTGATCATGACCTAACAAGTATAAGCAACTTGAAGCGGGTGCCGTTATTAATAATATATTGTAAGGAACCTTGTTAGACAACCGTGACCAGTAAGTGCTTTCTAATGTCACCGAAGTTCCTGATCCAAATTGTATTATTAGTTGTTAGAATATACGACGTGATCATGACTTAACAAGTATGAGCGGCTTGAAGCGGGTGCCGTTATTAATAATATATTGTAAGGAACCTTGTTAGACAACCGTGACCAGTAAGTGCTTTCTAATGTCACCGAAGTTCCTGATCCAAATTGTATTATTAGTTGTTAGAATATACGACGTGATCATGACCTAACAAGTATAAGCAACTTGAAGCGGGTGACGTTATTAATAATATATTGTAAGGAACCTTGTTAGACAACCGTGACCAGTAAGTGCTTTCTAATGTCACCGAAGTTCCTGATCCAAATTGTATTATTAGTTGTTAGAATATACGACGTGATCATGACCTAACAAGTATAAGCAACTTGAAGCGGGTGCCGTTATTAATAATATATTGTAAGGAACCTTGTTAGACAACCGTGACCAGTAAGTGCTTTCTAATGTCACACCAGTTCCTGATCCAAATTGTATTATTAGTTGTTAGAATATACGACGTGATCATGACCTAACAAGTATAAGCGGCTTGAAGCAGGTGACGTTATTAATAATATATTGTACGGAACCTTGTTAGACAACCGTGACCAGTAAGTGCTTTCTAATGTCACACCAGTTCCTGATCCAAATTGTATTATTAGTTGTTAGAATATACGACGTGATCATGACCTAACAAGTATAAGCGGCTTGAAGCAGGTGACGTTATTAATAATATATTGTAAGGAACCTTGTTAGACAACCGTGACCAGTAAGTGCTTTCTAATGTCACCGAAGTTCCTGATCCAAATTGTATTATTAGTTGTTAGAATATACGACGTGATCATGACTTAACAAGTATAAGCGGCTTGAAGCGGGTGACGTTATTAATAATATATTGTAAGGAACCTTGTTAGACAACCGTGACCAGTAAGTGCTTTCTAATGTCACACCAGTTCCTGATCCAAATTGTATTATTAGTTGTTAGAATATACGACGTGATCATGACCTAACAAGTATAAGCAACTTGAAGCGGGTGCCGTTATTAATAATATATTGTAAGGAACCTTGTTAGACAACCGTGACCAGTAAGTGCTTTCTAATGTCACCGAAGTTCCTGATCCAAATTGTATTATTAGTTGTTAGAATATACGACGTGATCATGACTTAACAAGTATGAGCGGCTTGAAGCGGGTGCCGTTATTAATAATATATTGTAAGGAACCTTGTTAGACAACCGTGACCAGTAAGTGCTTTCTAATGTCACCGAAGTTCCTGATCCAAATTGTATTATTAGTTGTTAGAATATACGACGTGATCATGACCTAACAAGTATAAGCAACTTGAAGCGGGTGACGTTATTAATAATATATTGTAAGGAACCTTGTTAGACAACCGTGACCAGTAAGTGCTTTCTAATGTCACCGAAGTTCCTGATCCAAATTGTATTATTAGTTGTTAGAATATACGACGTGATCATGACCTAACAAGTATAAGCAACTTGAAGCGGGTGCCGTTATTAATAATATATTGTAAGGAACCTTGTTAGACAACCGTGACCAGTAAGTGCTTTCTAATGTCACACCAGTTCCTGATCCAAATTGTATTATTAGTTGTTAGAATATACGACGTGATCATGACCTAACAAGTATAAGCGGCTTGAAGCAGGTGACGTTATTAATAATATATTGTACGGAACCTTGTTAGACAACCGTGACCAGTAAGTGCTTTCTAATGTCACACCAGTTCCTGATCCAAATTGTATTATTAGTTGTTAGAATATACGACGTGATCATGACCTAACAAGTATAAGCGGCTTGAAGCAGGTGACGTTATTAATAATATATTGTAAGGAACCTTGTAAGACAACCGTGACCAGTAAGTGCTTTCTAATGTCACACAAGTTCCTGATCCAAATTGTATTATTGGTTGTGAGAATATACGACGTGATCATGACTTAACAAGTATAAGCAACTTGAAGCGGGTGCCGTTATTAATAATATATTGTAAGGAACCTTGTTAGACAACCGTGACCAGTAAGTGCATTCTAATGGCACCGAAGTTCCTGATCCAAATTGTATTATTAGTTGTTAGAATATACGACGTGATCATGACTTAACAAGTATAAGCAACTTGAAGCGGGTGCCGTTATTAATAATATATTGTAAGGAACCTTGTTAGACAACCGTGACCAGTAAGTGCATTCTAATGGCACCGAAGTTCCTGATCCAAATTGTATTATTAGTTGTTAGAATATACGACGTGATCATGACTTAACAAGTATAAGCAACTTGAAGCGGGTGCCGTTATTAATAATATATTGTAAGGAACCTTGTTAGACAACCGTGACCAGTAAGTGCTTTCTAATGGCACCGCAGTTCCTGATCCAAATTGTATTATTAGTTGTTAGAATATACGACGTGATCATGACTTAACAAGTATAAGCAACTTGAAGCGGGTGCCGTTATTAATAATATATTGTAAGGAACCTTGTTAGACAACCGAGACCAGTAAGTGCTTTCTAATGGCACCGAAGTTCCTGATCCAAATTGTATTATTAGTTGTTAGAATATACGACGTGATCATGACTTAACAAGTATAAGCAACTTGAAGCGGGTGACGTTATTAATAATATATTGTAAGGAACCTTGTTAGACAGCCGTGACCAGTAAGTGCTTTCTAATGTCACGCAAGTTCCTGATCCAAATTGTATTATTAGTTGTTAGAATATACGACGTGATCATGACCTAACAAGTATAAGCAACTTGAAGCGGGTGACGTTATTAATAATATATTGTAAGGAACCTTGTTAGACAACCGTGACCAGTAAGTGCTTTCTAATGGCACCGAAGTTCCTGATCCAAATTGTATTATTAGTTGTTAGAATATACGACGTGATCATGACCTAACAAGTATAAGCAACTTGAAGCGGGTGACGTTATTAATAATATATTGTAAGGAACCTTGTTAGACAACCGTGACCAGTAAGTGCTTTCTAATGTCACGCAAGTTCCTGATCCAAATTGTATTATTAGTTGTTAGAATATACGACGTGATCATGACCTAACAAGTATAAGCAACTTGAAGCGGGTGACGTTATTAATAATATATTGTAAGGAACCTTGTTAGACAACCGTGACCAGTAAGTGCTTTCTAATGTCACGCAAGTTCCTGATCCAAATTGTATTATTAGTTGTTAGAATATACGACGTGATCATGACCTAACAAGTATAAGCAACTTGAAGCGGGTGACGTTATTAATAATATATTGTAAGGAACCTTGTTAGATAGCCGTGACCAGTAAGTGCTTTCTAATGTCACGCAAGTTCCTGATCCAAATTGTATTATTAGTTGTTAGAATATACGACGTGATCATGACCTAACAAGTATAAGCAACTTGAAGCGGGTGACGTTATTAATAATATATTGTAAGGAACCTTGTTAGACAACCGTGACCAGTAAGTGCTTTCTAATGTCACGCAAGTTCCTGATCCAAATTGTATTATTAGTTGTTAGAATATACGACGTGATCATGACCTAACAAGTATAAGCAACTTGAAGCGGGTGACGTTATTAATAATATATTGTAAGGAACCTTGTTAGACAACCGTGACCAGTAAGTGCTTTCTAATGTCACGCAAGTTCCTGATCCAAATTGTATTATTAGTTGTTAGAATATACGACGTGATCATGACCTAACAAGTATAAGCAACTTGAAGCGGGTGACGTTATTAATAATATATTGTAAGGAACCTTGTTAGACAACCGTGACCAGTAAGTGCTTTCTAATGTCACACAAGTTCCTGATCCAAATTGTATTATTAGTTGTTAGAATATACGACGTGATCATGACCTAACAAGTATAAGCGGCTTGAAGCGGGTGACGTTATTAATAATATATTGTAAGGAACCTTGTTAGACAACCGTGACCAGTAAGTGCTTTCTAATGTCACACAAGTTCCTGATCCAAATTGTATTATTAGTTGTTAGAATATACGACGTGATCATGACTTAACAAGTATCAGCAACTTGAAGCGGGTGACGTTATTAATAATATATTGTAAGGAACCTTGTTAGACAACCGTGACCAGTAAGTGCTATCTAATGTCACACAAGTTCCTGATCCAAATTGTATTATTAGTTGTTAGAATATACGACGTGATCATGACTTAACAAGTATAAGCGGCTTGAAGCGGGTGACGTTATTAATAATATATTGTAAGGAACCTTTTTAGACAACCGTGACCAGTAACTGGTTACTAAAGTAACCGAAACTCCAGTTCCAAATTGTTTTTGAAGATGTTGATAGAATAAACAGCATATCGATAGCTTAACAGGCACTAACGGCTTGAAGCTGGAGATATTTGTTTTATGTAATAAATTGTGAAGTGTAATTTTACAGAACTGTGATCGATAAGCAGTTCCTAGTTACCGTATTTGTTTTACAAAATGTTATTTCTAACAATAGCAGAATATACTACTTAATTAACGATTTCCAGGTGTTTCTGTCTGATTAATTAGCATACTACATGGTAACGTTTGACTGCTTGTGCCGGCGTTTCGGTGAACTGTAGACTTAGAATTAGAAAGCGCGTCATGCATTCGCACGGATAGACATAGCCGGATTAGACGTTCGAGCACAGAGTAGAAATACTGTATGAACATGAACCATGTCAAGGTCCGAACTCATCACCATTCTCCATTCCGGCTCTCCGTCTCTCTTCTTGCATCGCTTCGTTGCGGTAGTAGACCAAATAAAGGCCAACCTCGTTGCAATAGTCATACAATCTTCTAGAAAAGGTCACTTTCATAAGAATTTACGAGAATGGATTTGTCGAGATGGTTCACAGAATAGGTCATAACGTTGCATGGCATGGTAACGAACTAACCTATTTGTTTTATTCTTTTTTGTCGGACCTGCATTGATTGGTAAAAGATGTAATATTTAGTTTCTAATAGCAAAAATACATTTTTTTTAATGGCAAAGCAAAACAAAAGAATTATTGAAACAAAACCCTAAGCGAAAATTAAAACTTTCTTGAAAAACGAGCTTTTTTTACACAAAGACATGAGATTTGTTGACTGAACAAGTTTTGAGAACGTCGCAGGGCCAGTGACAACGTGCCTACAGAATCGAAATTATATAGTTCATGCTACGACACAGCTTCCACATTTAATTATTTACAGCTGTAGAATAGCTATAATAAATTACAGTATCCGTCTTTTAATCTGTTATTATAGCAATTGGAAAACGCCACAAAGTCAGATACATCAACCATCCTGCGACCTAATTATATTATTATACTTTGATTTAAAGTAGAATAGGAATGGGTTTGTGGTAGGTTAGGGATGCGGTGTTGTCAGATCGAACGCTGAGACAGTCAACCCTCCATTGCCAATACCGTCAAGAGAAGCTAGTTGGTAGAATCATTCATTAACTTATAGATTTTCCCCCCATAAAATCATATTTTTTGTTCTGAATTTAATCCTCTCTATTAGAACTGCCTTAATTATTGAAAAACTGGTTTTTTTCTTATAATGAGAAGTAAAGTATCCCTCATAAATACCAATTAATTATTAACTGTAGTTAATTCGGAAATTAAAAAAAGTATGTAATTAATAATATATAACATGCAAGAATTATTTATATACTGTCTTATAAAACAAAATGTTCTTCATGCATATAGGTCAGAATTTTTAAGTGATTGTACAAAGAAAAAATTGGTTTGACAGTAATACGATGCGTGTTTCTTTCACACTCGTAAACAAATTTAATTCATTTACACACAAAAATACGAACTAAATATATACACATTCACCATTAAATAAATATCTACATAAATTTACATAAAATGTTAAATTTATTACATAACTACATAGTGGTATTATATAAATAATGGGTAGATATATATAACTAACACACGGATAAACGAATGAACTGACTAATACAAAATAAGAGACAATAACTAAAATGCATGGACGTCTGAAGGAGTAGTCTGTCATAATAATGTAAACAAATGTCAGCTAATCACGGCTATAAACAGATTAGGATATGACATAGGCATTGTCATGACACAAGAAAATAAGTCAATAGTTATATAAATTTTTTTAAAAATCATTTCCTACTTAAATCAACAAAGAAAAATTTTATTTTAGTTTCTATTTATTTTATAATTACAATTAATATAAATATGTATATATAAATATGTCAGAATAAGAATATTAAGTGGCAAAATAGAAAGCGAATTTCCTTGCAATTTTCCATTTCCCTTTCTGTGTATGGTGTTGGACTATTATTTTCCTTTGTTACTATTTATACGCTTTCTTTTTTTCGTCGCTTGCATTGTGTTGTAGTTTTTTTCGCTCTCCTTTCGCATTGTCCGTTTGTGAAGCAAGGTTCGATAACGTTAATTCAGTTTGATTGTTAATTTTATTTTTTTCGTTCATTATTAATCATGGAGCATTATTTATGATATTGTGTGGTAACCATGGCAACAAATTAAGGTTATTAAATGGAGATTTTTCATATAGATCTTTAAGACGTTTAATTTCTATCTATGGAAAGTTGACTCATTGCCAAAAAGCATTATACTTTGAACATGAAGATACTCAGTTCGAAACCGACCTAGACCCCCAATTATTTGAAAAAACTTTATTAAAATCAATTGTCATCAACTATCGACTTAAAAAACGTATTTCAACTTGACTGGATGAATAAAAACGTATTTTATTAACGATTGATAATTTGTACAAGATATATTTAAAGAGAGTGTGAGGTAATATAAGGAATTTAAAAACATTCCGAGTTAACTGTATATATAGATCGAGACAGTTGAAAAAGTCTTGAAAAAGACTGTTGAAGGGAAGCAAAACTGAAATTACAGAACGAAGCAAGCTGGACCACTAGTAACTCACTCCACCACAGCTACATTGAGACTGAGCG
This sequence comes from Prosapia bicincta, assembly GCA_036971475.1. Taxonomy (NCBI): domain Eukaryota; kingdom Metazoa; phylum Arthropoda; class Insecta; order Hemiptera; family Cercopidae; genus Prosapia; species Prosapia bicincta. The sequence continues at coordinate 134,916,231 of JBAIZL010000002.1, read as the reverse complement.
ACGAACAGAAGTTTAACGTCGAGTTGGCAACAAGGCTCACCCACGCAGTAAGATGTGAACCTCCTATTCGCTAAGAAGGCTGTAACGTCCCTCTGGTCGATTTCACCTACGTATAATCCTATTCTGTTTTAAATAAAACCATAGTTATAGACAAGTTATAGCTCATTGTACACCTTTAAATTTGTTGAAGCCTTATTATACATAACGAAAATAACTACAGAATAACTCTATCTATTCGAACTCCGACTATCCGTATCGGGTTTTGATTAGTCGGACAGGTTGTCTGACTTAGCATATTGTTTTGTTTCGTCGATCGCCATGGTCTCTAAAAGAAAATAAGTTGTCTTATTGTTAGCAGATAAACTAATTATAGATCAATCAGATAAAGGAGGTACGAGTAAACAGTCGGCTGAGATGTTGGACATTTAATGATTTCAGACAGTAAAACGAACAAACCCACACTTTTAAACTTCGCGTCAGTGCTTGAAAATGAAAATCAATATTCTTCAAATACACCAATGAAGGCTGTAAAAAACAAAGACTTAGAAGAGGTCGTTTTCTGAATCTGTGGAAAAGCTAAAATATCAGCTCAGAAGCTTAAAAGAAACATTAAACTAGAAAAAAATTAATTTTTCTTCCATCTGCAAAGTACATTTAGTATATGATTATAACTGTTAAAAAAATCAATTATATAAATTTTCTTTTATCCGAATGTGATCTGGTCCCAATTGACTCGGATAATTGGAGTTATACTGTAGCCTATATACAAATATAGGTACATATTTACAAAAATTGCCTGGTCACGATTATGATTCTAATTATATGAGTTGTTATAAATTTGTAATTATTTTTTACTTGCTTGATACTCAGTGAACGTAGCTTTGTGACCTTGGTTTAAATGACGAAGATGCCTTCTCTACTCCGACAGAATCTCTATTTAGAGAGTTCAGTGAGAGGACGGACGTGACCGGGTATTATTACGTCACCCAAGAGAGCCTCTCTTTGTCTTTCCCACAACCGTCGACGTCGGTCTTACTGAGTTTTAATTTTAGTCATAAATACTGGTCTGGATAAAGTGGGAAATCCAGTGAACAATTTACACTACCGTACCTACCCTTTATTTTTCTTGTCTATCGTAGAAACCCAGAGCTGAAATTGTTTGATTTATAATTTAAAATTGTTTGAACAACCTATTCAGTAAGACTAATATGCTTTCTGCTCCAGAATGTTTTAATCCTATTTCAAAAGTATAAAGCACAGGTAGCTTGAGCTACTATCCAATCTGTTAAAGGGACACATGTACCCAATCTGATTTGAATGTACATTAATAAACATGTACGTTAATAAACGATTGCCCTCATTTAAACAAAGTGTAAGTGCTACTATAAGCAAGCGTTTACATATAAATATGCGTTTAAGTGTATGAGATTAAATTTTATTCTTTGAAAGTAGGTTTCTGCAATGATTTACATTACGTTATTTTAAAATAATTTTAAAAGTATTTATTACTTCTTTACATTGGAGGTAACTAATATTTTAGTGTTATGTACCGAAACAGTTTCAACCTCAAGAATCCGGGCGCTCGAAGAGCTTATAGGCTGGCATAATATTTATATAAATATAAAAAGCGCACCAACGACTCAATGAGTCAGTGTTTGATGACGACCACTTACTTTAAATATTATTGATTTTCTTATTGTATATCACCAATCTAAATCCAAGTGTGAAATAAATAATACTAAGACTGCAAAAATTAAATAAAATTTTATACTTTAGGCCAAGAATAATATTTTTTATTTATGTAACTTTAATATTTATGATAATGTAATTTATCACTTTAATATGTTCCTTCATGAGTAAATATGTAATTCAGCCTCTAAATGTAGGCCAGTGTAAGCGGTTATCTGTCTATAATGAATTTTTAAAAAAAAGTAACAATTATCTAGATAAATTAATTATACAACATCAATAGAAATGTGTACCTTTCAAGTTGATCAAGTATAAAAACGGCTTATTGTTATAGCCGACCAAATGAAATGGTTATGCCTCCCCAGTTTATTTTGTCATTTCAATGCCTTCAAGGATCACTGTTTAAACCGATTAATTCACAAGTTAAATAAAGAGCCTATTTGTCAATCACTTCAATATTATTTTATCATATTTTGTTTTCGAAGTGAAGTATCTATATGCTTATTAGAATCCGTCTCATTAACTGGTTGGTTATCAAAAATTCAAACGGCTACAATAACTCAATTGGAACGGTGACAATAACATGATCGGAACGGTTACAATAACGTCATCAGAACGTTTAACTTGAACGGAACTGTTCAAATAACGTGATCAGTACTGTATAATGACGCCATTAACTGGTTGGTTATCAAAAATTCAAACGGCTACAATAACTCAATTGGAACGGTGACAATAACATGATCGGAACGGTTACAATAACGTCATCAGAACGTTTAACTTGAACGGAACTGTTCAAATAACGTGATCAGTACTGTATAATGACGCCATTAACTGGTTGGTTATCAAAAATTCAAACGGCTACAATAACTCAATTGGAACGGTGACAATAACATGATCGGAACGGTTACAATAACGTCATCAGAACGTTTAACTTGAACGGAACTGTTCAAATAACGTGATCAGTACTGTATAATGACGCCATTAACTGGTTGGTTATCAAAAATTCAAACGGCTACAATAACTCAATTGGAACGGTGACAATAACATGATCGGAACGGTTACAATAACGTCATCAGAACGTTTAACTTGAACGGAACTGTTCAAATAACGTGATCAGTACTGTATAATGACGCCATTAACTGGTTGGTTATCAAAAATTCAAACGGCTACAATAACTCAATTGGAACGGTGACAATAACATGATCGGAACGGTTACAATAACGTCATCAGAACGTTTAACTTGAACGGAACTGTTCAAATAACGTGATCAGTACTGTATAATGACGCCATTAACTGGCTGTATATCAAAAATTCAAACGGCTACAATAACTCAATTGGAACGGTGACAATAACATGATCGGAACGGTTACAATAACGTCATCAGAACGTTTAACTTGAACGGAACTGTTCAAATAACGTGATCAGTACTGTATAATGACGCCATTAACTGGTTGTATATACAAAATTCAAACGGCTACAATAACTCAATTGGAACGGTGACAATAACATGATCGGAACGGTTACAATAACGTCATCAGAACGTTTAACTTGAACGGAACTGTTCAAATAACGTGATCAGTACTGTATAATGACGCCATTAACTGGTTGTATATAAAAAATTCAAACGGCTACAATAACTCAATTGGAACGGTGACAATAACATGATCGGAACGGTTACAATAACGTCATCAGAACGTTTAACTTGAACGGAACTGTTCAAATAACGTGATCAGTACTGTATAATGACGCGATTGGAAACGGTCGCAATAACTCAATAGGAACGGTCACAATGACGTGATCGGAGAGACTACAATAACGTGATCGTAACGTTTACAGAATAACCTGATCGGTAACAGTACAGATCAGATATAGTATGTGATTGTAAATGGTTACGAAAACTCGATTGGAACTGTCGCAATAACATGATCAGAATTGTTCCAATAAAATGATTGGAACGGTTGCAATAATGTGAGAAGTGTTACAATAATGTGATAAGAACGGTTACAATAACGTTTCAGAACTGTTACAATAAAATATTCGGAACTCTACAACAACGTGACAGGAATAGTTACGATAACTAGTCGAAAAAGTTGATCGAAACAGTTAATTGTGTTGTAAGTTAGCACTTTTATTTTTGTGTGAAATCTTTACATTTTAAGTGTATTTTTAATATCTTTAGAAATTTTATTCAATTTAGAGATTTGTACAAAAATTGTAGCCGAGTTTTAGAGTAAAGATTAAATAACGAACACCAACTCACAATAAATAACGTATAACCACACGTTTCCATAACAAAGTCACTCTCAGATTCTAAAATATATTTCTGCGTCTATAACAATATCCTCTATTTGTTTAGATATATTCTATTAACTATTCAAACACATTTGGGGAAATTCATTATTGATTGTGAGCTCATGATAAAATAAAATGATCCAACTAATTTCAGGTTTGTAGGTAATATCTGTATTCGAGTAAGCCAATACCTTCAGCTGTGTTTGTGTATTCTTAAAGTATTATTTATCTTGATTTGCGAGTGTTGGCAGAGAAGTATGTGTCGGCAGTTTCTCACTGGAGCGCTGGAGGTGTTTCTAGAACGATTATCTGAATAATTGGCGGTTGTATCCGTAGCATACTAAGCCTAGTCTACGTAACGGCATTCATTCCCTGTTCGGAGGTAGTTACTTCCCATTTCAGAAAAAATAGGAAATTCTTTTATTTGAAACCCAGCCAGAGTTGTTGATCTGGTTCATTGGTACTGCTTTATAATTGTGGACCTGTTTTATGTTCTGCAAGGAAACTTTCATTCCTTATGCAAAATGAATTTTACTTATACTTTTTCCATCGTGTCAACTAACAGCAAAAAATTACGCTAGTGTATTGAATAAACAAAACAAACAAAATGCCAGTCATACCAATTTCTGCATTCATTAAGGTGTTTACTAGGAAAGGATAACAATTCTTTGGATATAGAAAGGTTACAAAAAGAATGGAGTGTGCGTTGTAGTGCGTTTATTTGAATTTAAATAAATAAATCTTTTTATCACAAATAAACATTTCATCTCAATCCTTATGTACATTTCGATTACGAAATAACCACTTTCTGAGGAATGTATTAAAAAAATCCATATTAATATTATTTTTGAAATAAACTTCTATGAAGATCATTGATTCGTAATCGAAATGTAGATTAGGGTTTAAATGAAAAGGTTTGTGGTTAAGGGACTTTATTAATTTAAAATGAAAATTACTCCACAATTGCTTCAAGTCATTCTTGAGCGTATTTATAAAACACTGCATTTCAAAGTTACTGCAAAATGGTCGATTTTTTAAACTAAAAAAATAGTTCATTGTTTATTATAAATGGACACTGTCTCTTAATTTTAACCTTGCATGTCTTAGAAACTTTGCTTATACTCGTACTTCGATGAATTTATTTCTATTTCTCCCTCTAGTTTCCCTAGTATACGATTATAAAATGCGTTCTATTTCAAAAGGAAAGTATTTTTGGCTCAGATTTCGCTACGTACCCAAACTGTGTAACCTTGAAAACGTATTTCTCTGGAAATACTTTATTAATAAATACACAAAAACCTCTTAACCACAAACCTTCTTTAATTTACCCTAATGTACATTTCAGTTACAAAGTAACCATCCTCAGAGGGATAACATACAAAGACTCAGTCTTTGTATGTTACCCCTCTGAGGATGGTTACTTTGTAACTGAAATGTACATTAGGGTAAATTAAAGAAGGTTTGTGGTTAAGAGGTTTTTGTGTATTTATTATTAAATTCAACCACAGTATATTCCTAATAAATAGTAAATACTCTATTGTTTATGTACCTGACTAAATCCTGTCAGCTTCTAACTAACAGTTAAGAACGACTTACATTTAAATAATACGATAACACAAAATGTATAATTCACTATCATTATACGACATTCATTTAGTAAGAATTATTCTTAATATAAATTTTTATATTTAATAACTTCTAAATTCAAGTATTTAAATCAATGACATTTTAACTTAATATTGTACGTTAAATAAAGTATTAATATCAGCTAAAGTGACGCAAACTAAATTAAAAACATACAAAAACAGTTGTTGTATGAAATAATGATTCTACTTAATTTAGGTATCATAGAGTATTTACCTCCATCTATTGATTATTTGTTGAATCTATAATACTATTATTTCTTATATTTCAATTTAAGTGACTGAGTGCTCGTTAGAAACGTAGTAGCATTTTAGTGATATAAAAATCGACTTAGGGCCACCATTCAGGCTACACATGTGCAGGAAACCTTCGCGTGAGTGTACCCAACAACTTGCCAAGATTCATATCGACCAAATGATTGGTGCAGCAATGCATAAAGGACAGGCAGACATGCATATGAAGATACACACATAGTGGCGACTATAGCGAGCAAGGAAACTCTAGAGGTACGGTGACTGGTTCAAGAATGAAACTGTTGCGACATATGATTTACATATCGGGCATAAATCTTCTTTATCAGTTAATTAAAAAGAGCGGAATGAGGGCTCTGGCTTTCTTCCGAGTAGCTTCGATGTAACAGTGTCAGTAGATGTGGCGTAATGTCTCTCGAAGACGAACTTCCAGACTTTTTCTTTCCTCAGGGACAGAACCACATGAACACAGATTTAAAACTTTTAACTTACTTTGCATACTAGTAAAAAAAACAGTAATAAAAATTTTTTTTCATCAAAGTCAAATCACTTCATCATCAGTCACTTAAATCAATAAAGAAAAATTTGCTTTTAATTTTCTTTTATTTTATGTAATTACAATTTATATTAATATGTGCATACATATATCAGGATAACAATATTAATTAGCAAAATAGAAAGTGAATTTCCTTGAAATTTTCCATTTTCCTTTCAATGTATGGTATTAGACAATTATTTTTGTTTATTACTATTTATACGCTTTACTATTTTCGTCAGTTGCACTGTGTTGTAGTTTCTTTTCACTCTCCTTTCGCATTAACCGTTTCTGAAACAAGTTAATCCAGTTTGTTTGTTTATTTTATTCTTTTCATTCATTTATAATTGTAGAGCATTATTTATGATATTGTGTGGTAGCTACGGCAACAATTTAAGGTTATACAATGGAGGCTTTAACGGCAACCAGATTAGGGCAAAAGAAAAAATCATATACACCTTTAAGAAGTTGATTTCTAGCAATGGGAAAGGTGGCTCAGTGCCAAAGCGCTAAACATCGAACATGAAAATACTAAGTTCGAATACGACCTCAACCATTAAATTTTTATAATTTAATTATTGAATAATATATGAAAAAAATTTTATTAACATCAATTGTCATCCACTATAGCTTAAAAGAAATGTATTTGAACTTGATTAGATGAATAGAAACGTATTCTATTAACGATAGAAAATTTGTACAAGATATATATTAGGAGAGTTTGAGCTAAGCGAAGGAATTGAAATAATATTAGCATCTATTAATAGATACGTATGCATTATAGTGTTGCTATGATGCGGCTGTATATTTATTGTATTTATCAGACGGTGGTGACAAGCGTATTTATGCTAAACATTCCGCCGCTTTCGTCAATGGATTCATCCAAAACGCGGCGTTATAAATATTCAAAACCTTATTCTAGAGAAGACAAAATATTACAGTATTTGTAGTCTTTAAACCTACGAAGGACCCTGTGCCCGCAAACTCCCGGCCACCCGACCTATAAACCTTGCATCTGATAATTAGTCCCCTATTGTCTATGTCGAAATGAAAACTTATTTCATTTATCCCTGAAATACCAAATTAATTGCACTTTATTAAAAGGACAATGCAAATAAGCAAAAACGATAACAAACACAAGTTTACTAAACGTTATATTAAACATTACAGTTATTTCTCAATAGAGTTGTTTTGTGTCTGGATATGGGATTATAGGACGATGGGAGTTATATTGGATTATAGGAAATGATAATTATGATATATTGAATTACAGGCACTGGAACCTATATTATAACGGATTATAGAGGATGGAAATTATTTGGAATATAAGTGATGAGAATTATATGGGAATATATGACGATTGGAATTAGGCTATATTAGATTATAGGGAATGAGAAATATCATTTATCGGATTACAGGCTCTGGGATCTATAGTATAACGTATTGCAGAAGATGGTAATTATTTGGAATATAAGTGATGAGAGCCATATGGGATTCTAGGACGGTGGGAATTATATTGGATTACAAAGATTTAAAACATTCAATTCGATTTATAGGCACTGGAATCTGTAGTACTGTATAGGCCTATACCGGATTAAGATGTTGGTAATTATTTGGATTATAAGAGATAAGAACCACATGGGATTATAGGACAATGGGAATTATAGGGAATGAGAACTATATCGGATTACAGGATCTGAGATTTAGGCCTAGGTGATGTTATAGGTGTAAATCGGGTTAAGTTGATGTTTTACATCTTGATCAGATTATAGGTGATGTTATAGATGTACATCGGTTTAAAGTTGATGTTTTACATCTTGATCAGATTATAGGTGATGTTATAGATGTACATCGGTTTAAAGTTGATGTTTTACATCTTGATCAGATTATAGGTGATGTTATAGATGTACATCGGTTTAAAGTTGATGTTTTACATCTTGATCAGATTATAGGTGATGTTATAGATGTACATCGGTTTAAAGTTAATGTTTTACATCTTGATCAGATTATAGGTGATGTTATAGATGTACATCGGTTTAAAGTTAATGTTTTACATCTTGATCAGATTATAGGTGATGTTATAGATGTACATCGGTTTAAAGTTAATGTTTTACATCTTGATCAGATTATAGGTGATATTATAGATGTACATCGGTTTAAAGTTAATGTTTTACATCTTGATCAGATTATAGGTGATGTTATAGATGTACATCGGTTTAAAGTTGATGTTTTACATCTTGATCAGATTATAGGTGATATTATAGATGTACATCGGTTTAAAGTTAATGTTTTACATCTTGATCAGATTATAGGTGATGTTATAGATGTACATCGGTTTAAAGTTGATGTTTTACATCTTGATCAGATTATAGGTGATATTATAGATGTACATCGGTTTAAAGTTAATGTTTTACATCTTGATCAGATTATAGGTGATGTTATAGATGTACATCGGTTTAAAGTTAATGTTTTACATCTTGATCAGATTATAGGTGATGTTATAGATGTACATCGTTTAAAGTTGATGTTTTACATCTTGATCAGATTATAGGTGATATTATAGATGTACATCGGTTTAAAGTTAATGTTTTACATCTTGATCAGATTATAGGTGATGTTATAGATGTACATCGGTTTAAAGTTAATGTTTTACATCTTGATCAGATTATAGGTGATGTTATAGATATACATCGGTTTAAAGTTAATGTTTTACATCTTGATCAGATTATAGGTGATACTATAGATGTACATCGGTTTAAAGTTAATGTTTTACATCTTGATCAGATTATAGGTGATGTTATAGATGTACATCGGTTTAAAGTTAATGTTTTACATCTTGATCAGATTATAGGTGATGTTATAGATGTACATCGGTTTAAAGTTGATGTTTTACATCTTGATCAGATTATAGGTAATATTATAGATGTACATCGGTTTAAAGTTAATGTTTTACATCTTGATCAGATTATAGGTGATGTTATAGATGTACATCGGTTTAAAGTTGATGTTTTACATCTTGATCAGATTATAGGTGATGTTATAGATGTACATCGGTTTAAAGTTGATGTTTTACATCTTGATCAGATTATAGGTGATGTTATAGATGTACATCGGTTTAAAGTTAATGTTTTACATCTTGATCAGATTATAGGTGATGTTATAGATGTACATCGGTTTAAAGTTAATGTTTTACATCTTGATCAGATTATAGGTGATGTTATAGATGTACATCGGTTTAAAGTTAATGTTTTACATCTTGATCAGATTATAGGTGATGTTATAGATGTACATCGGTTTAAAGTTGATGTTTTACATCTTGATCAGATTATAGGTGATATTATAGATGTACATCGGTTTAAAGTTAATGTTTTACATCTTGATCAGATTATAGGTGATGTTATAGATGTACATCGGTTTAAAGTTGATGTTTTACATCTTGATCAGATTATAGGTGATATTATAGATGTACATCGGTTTAAAGTTAATGTTTTACATCTTGATCAGATTATAGGTGATGTTATAGATGTACATCGGTTTAAAGTTGATGTTTTACATCTTGATCAGATTATAGGTGATATTATAGATGTACATCGGTTTAAAGTTAATGTTTTACATCTTGATCAGATTATAGGTGATGTTATAGATGTACATCGGTTTAAAGTTAATGTTTTACATCTTGATCAGATTATAGGTGATATTATAGATGTACATCGGTTTAAAGTTAATGTTTTACATCTTGATCAGATTATAGGTGATGTTATAGATGTACATCGGTTTAAAGTTAATGTTTTACATCTTGATCAGATTATAGGTGATGTTATAGATATACATCGGTTTAAAGTTAATGTTTTACATCTTGATCAGATTATAGGTGATATTATAGATGTACATCGGTTTAAAGTTAATGTTTTACATCTTGATCAGATTATAGGTGATGTTATAGATGTACATCGGTTTAAAGTTAATGTTTTACATCTTGATCAGATTATAGGTGATGTTATAGATGTACATCGGTTTAAAGTTGATGTTTTACATCTTGATCAGATTATAGGTGATATTATAGATGTACATCGGTTTAAAGTTAATGTTTTACATCTTGATCAGATTATAGGTGATGTTATAGATGTACATCGGTTTAAAGTTGATGTTTTACATCTTGATCAGATTATAGGTGATGTTATAGATGTACATCGGTTTAAAGTTGATGTTTTACATCTTGATCAGATTATAGGTGATATTATAGATGTACATCGGTTTAAAGTTGATGTTTTACATCTTGATCAGATTATAGGTGATATTATAGATGTACATCGGTTTAAAGTTAATGTTTTACATCTTGATCAGATTATAGGTGATGTTATAGATGTACATCGTTTAAAGTTGATGTTTTACATCTTGATCAGATTATAGGTGATGTTATAGATGTACATCGGTTTAAAGTTAATGTTTTACATCTTGATCAGATTATAGGTGATGTTATAGATGTACATCGGTTTAAAGTTGATGTTTTACATCTTGATCAGATTATAGGTGATGTTATAGATGTACATCGGTTTAAAGTTAATGTTTTACATCTTGATCAGATTATAGGTGATGTTATAGATGTACATCGGTTTAAAGTTGATGTTTTACATCTTGATCAGATTATAGGTGATGTTATAGATGTACATCGTTTAAAGTTGATGTTTTACATCTTGATCAGATTATAGGTGATGTTATAGATGTACATCGGTTTAAAGTTAATGTTTTACATCTTGATCAGATTATAGGTGATGTTATAGATGTACATCGGTTTAAAGTTGATGTTTTACATCTTGATCAGATTATAGGTGATGTTATAGATGTACATCGTTTAAAGTTGATGTTTTACATCTTGATCAGATTATAGGTGATGTTATAGATGTACATCGGTTTAAAGTTAATGTTTTACATCTTGATAAGATTATAGGTGATGTTATAGATGTACATCGGTTTAAAGTTGATGTTTTACATCTTGATCAGATTATAGGTGATGTTATAGATGTACATCGGTTTAAAGTTAATGTTTTACATCTTGATCAGATTATAGGTGATGTTATAGATGTACATCGGTTTAAAGTTGATGTTTTACATCTTGATCAGATTATAGGTGATGTTATAGATGTACATCGTTTAAAGTTGATGTTTTACATCTTGATCAGATTATAGGTGATGTTATAGATGTACATCGTTTAAAGTTGATGTTTTACATCTTGATCAGATTATAGGTGATGTTATAGATGTACATCGGTCTTAATTTACATTAGTGAGTCTTTGAAATGTAAGAGAATTTTTTTAGTTTTAAAATTTGAAATTAAATTGTCATAATTACGGTCGTCTTGGTGTAATTTGGCATCGACGACGACAGGAGGAATGTAGCTAGGCAAAGTTTTCTGGTGTTTGCAGATTTTATTACAATACAGGATCAGGGCTAGCGACCTTTGAACAATATATTTAAAGGTCGATCAGTAGAACACTGTAATTCACTTGTGGCATGTAACCGGTTTTACCGGATCTGGGCTCTTATACACTGCTTACAATCTACAAGTTTAAGGCGGACTTATAAGTCACGATATGATGAGATCCGACTTTCAATTTGTTTAACGTATTTTTATTTTGTACGCAAGCTCAAGGTCGCCGCTAAAACTAATTCCACCTATACTTGCATCCTGTTTCCCAAACCAAGGAGGATCCTGTGATTTGCCATATTTAGCTTTTTGCCTTAAAACGTACAACAGCAGAATAGACTTGAAATTTTAATTCATATTATGTCGATATTAAAGCGTGATAACCTGACGCGGTACCGTGGAGAATGTGAGCTAAGCGGATTAATTAATATCGTCAAGATAACGGACGTTAGTTCCAGTTCCATTTGTACCTCCGCTTCCGCTTTCACCGGGATGAGACGTTTCTATTCCTGGCTATTGTATTGCATCACTGCATTTATTACAGTCGAATACCTAAGTGAAAACATTTATAACGCGAACTTTTCATTTAAATCAGAAATGTTCAAAATGCAATCTAGCGAAAATAAAATCGTCTGGTATAAACATAAGTAAAGATTCATGTGTTCAGTCGCTCACCCGAATCGGAGTGACTGTAATCGTTACACCGACGTGCATATGTAGCTAAAGTTTGCCTTTGGCACTTTAGCTCCTCTTTACACTAATCATTACACCAGGCTTGATCCCATGTCTTGGGAACCAGATATTGCGTCGGTTGGGATTCAAAACGAAATTGTTGATCGCTCCAAAACAACACAAAGATTAAGTACTAGTGCGACCTTTATGGAAGCTTAGATGGATTAACAAAGAACAAACAGGGATATGAAAAGAATCTACACATCCAACATTCAGGCGGTCACGAATGAGAAGGAAAGTATGCCAGATTCAGCCAGTCTGGCATAGGCCTTGTGTTGTGGATGGATATAGGTCTATTCTTGACCCCTCTGCTGTATGCGGGCCCTACGCCCTAGCTTGAAGCCCCCCCCCCCCAGGATGTGTAAATACTGTACGTCAGCTTTCATCACTCAACAGTTTTGACTCTTCCGTTATAAACATTCAGGGACGGCAATTTATCTTTATTATCGGCAAAGACATATTCATATATCAACCATGCAACAATTGGAAAATTCAAAAGCTCTAGAAACCAAAACCCACAAAGGATGAAGATCAATAAGAGGATTGCATTGGCTGCAAGCTTTGGTATTACCCACTTCAATAAACTCATTTTTATTCACTGTGTAATGCCGCTACATCTGTGTGCAATAGCTGTATTGATGGAACCAGGAATACCTCTTTAAGGTGTACTAAGTATACCTCTATCGAGTACACTTCCTTAAGGTGTACTAGGTATACCTCCCTAAGATATCTTAGGTATACCTCTTTAAGGTGTATTATGTATATCTCTTTAAGCTGTATTAGGAATACCTCTTTAAGGTGTATGCCTACTAAGTATACCTCTATCGAGTACACTACTTTTAGGTGTACTAGGTATACCTCTCTAAGATGTCTTAGGTATATTATGTCCTAGGTATAGATGTCTTATAATACACCTTTAAGGTGTATTATGTATCTTTTTAAGCTGTAATATGTTATAACCCTTTAACGTGTATCGGGTACATCTCTTTAAAGTGTATTAGGTATACCTCTTTAAGGTGTATTAGGTATAACTCTTTAAGGTGTATCGGGTACACCTCTTCAAGATATATGAGGTAGATTTGTTTAAGGTTTAAAAGGTACACCTCTTATTGATATATCAGGTATACCTCTTTAATGTATATCAGGTACACTTCTTTAAGTTGTATCAACTACACCCTTTAAGGAATATAAAGTCCATCTGTTTAAGGCATACAGCTACACCTCTTTAAGGTCTTAGTGTCGAGTACACTTTCTAAGTCCCCGTAGACAATTACATCTGGCTCAGAGAATCATCCCTGTCTACGCGAGTAAAGATTCTCCAACCTCACGATCCCTAGCGTGCGATCCCAGTAGAGGCGGGTAATGGGTGCGCATCTACTTATTACAAGTTGGGATTTATACCGACTTTGTGTGACGTATATAAGCGCAATCCTACCTGTCCTAGGATTAGAATATTTTGTAGTTTTAGGGCGATCAGCCAATATGACCATCATTGCTTAAAACGGAAAGAAAGGATTTTAGTTATAAGTCGGCTGTGAATATATGTCACGGACATGGAACCTCCTAGATTGCTACAGGAGGAATCTGGTATCAAGTTTGTAGAGTTGCAAAAAAAACAACCCGAGTATATAATGGTTACTTACTAAAAAGCAAGCAATTTTCCAATAACGAAAGCATAATTTATCTTAAGTCCCACAAAAGTTGAAGTGAGCGCCGAGTTGCATACTTAGGCTCATATTTAACATTCTGAGTCCTGACAATGTGAATGCTGACTTTGTCTGAGTCTGAGGGAACGTGACAAAAAGAGATATACATAATACACCTTAAAGAGGTATACCTAAGATATCTTAGGGAGGTGTCCTGTTACAGCTCAAAGAGATATACATAATACCACTTAAAGAGGAACACCTAAGACATCTTAGAGCGGTATACCTAGTACACCTTAAAGAAGTATACTCGATAGAGGTATACTTAGTACACCTTAAAGAGGTATTCCTATTACAGCCCAAAGAGATATACATAATACACCTTATAGAGATATACCTAAGATATCTTAGGGAGGTATACCTAGTACACCTTAAGGAAGTGTACTCGATAGAGGTATACTTAGTACACCTTAAAGAGGTATACCTAAGATATCTTAGGGAGGTATACCTAGTACACCTTAAGGAAGTGTACCCGATAGAGGTATACTTAGTACACGTTAAAGAGGTATTCCTATTACAGCCCAAAGAGATATACATAATACACCTTAAAGAGGTATACCTAAGATATCTTAGGGAGGTATACCTAGTACACCTTAAGGAAGTGTACCCGATAGAGGTATACTAAGTACACCTTAAAGAGGTATTCCTATTACAGCCCAAAGAGATATACATAATACACCTTATAGAGGTATACCTAAGATATCTTAGGGAGGTATACCTAGTACACCTTAAGGAAGTGTACTCGATAGAGGTATACTTAGTACACCTTAAAGAGATATACCTAAGATATCTTAGGGAGGTATACCTAGTACACCTTAAGGAAGTGTACCCGATAGAGGTATACTTAGTACACGTTAAAGAGGTATTCCTATTACAGCCCAAAGAGATATACATAATACACCTTAAAGAGGTATACCTAAGATATCTTAGGGAGGTATACCTAGTACACCTTAAGGAAGTGTACCCGATAGAGGTATACTAAGTACACCTTAAAGAGGTATTCCTATTACAGCCCAAAGAGATATACATAATACACCTTAAAGAGGTATACCTAAGATATCTTAGGGAGGTATACCTAGTACACCTTAAGGAAGTGTACCCGATAGAGGTATACTTAGTACACCTCAAAGATGTATTCCTATTACAGCCCAAAGAGATATACATAATACACCTTAAAGAGGTATACCTAAGATATCTTAGGGAGGTATACCTAGTACACCTTAAGGAAGTGTACCCGATAGAAGTATACTTAGTACACCTTAAAGAGGTATTCCTAATACAGCTTAAAGAGATATACATAATACACCTTAAAGAGGTATACCTAAGATATCTTAGGGAGGTATACCTAGTACACCTTAAGGAAGTGTACCCGATAGAGGTATACTTAGTACACCTTAAAGAGGTATTCCTATTACAGCCCAAAGAGATATACATAATACACCTTAAAGAGGTATACCTAAGATATCTTAGGGAGGTATACCTAGTACACGTTAAGGAAGTGTACCCGATAGAAGTATACTCTATATACTCTAAAGACGTATATACTATAAAATTTAAAGAGCTGTACAAAATATCTCTTAAAAAGGTGTAAACGATACACACAAAAAAACACACGTTTTAGAATCAATCGGGCTTTTGCGTATTTGCGTGCGAGCGTGAGTGTGTGAAAGTAACGTACTGGATAAATGTGAACCGGGAGTGTAAAACATATTTAATATTTCAACACAGATCAACTTAATACGATTTGAAATAATGTTGCATTTCTTCCCACCGTCTTGCCCATGGGAACACATTTCTTGAAAAGTTAATAACAATACAATCCTCTTTCATCGTGATTATATAATCTTATGACTTTGTATTCCCCTGGATTAACCGTGTTCTTAAACATTTGCAACAAGCATCTAAACAAGGAATTCCAACGCATAATCTTCCTACGCTAAAAACACTATCGAAATTCTCTTGAGGATTTATTTGAATTCCTATTGATTTATTGATTGATTTTATTTTTAATTAACTTTGATGTTCATGACTAAAAGTAAGCTAAGAGTGAAACTAACTATTCGCAAAAATAAAACCTAATAAGCTGCAATTAGAGAGCTATTAATTACATAACAACGAACACACAATACGTAATTTATTCCTAACACAATTCTGTGACAAAAACATCATCATTACAAGTGTGTAAAATCAACACCATCCATCCTACAGTTAGGGCCTATAGTTTAGATGTATTAACTATACTCAATTCTAACGAATCTCACCAAAATCGGTTTAAGGAATAAATTATTTATTCCATACACAATTCAGTGACAAAAACATCATCATCACCAGTGTGTAAAGTCAACAATATCTACCCTACAGTTATAGTTTAGATGTATTTGTTATTCTCAATTCTAACGAATCTCACCAAAGTCGGTTTGAGGAATAAATTATTTATTCCATACACTATTCAGTGACAAAAAACATCATCATCACCAGTGTGTAAAGTCAACAATATCTACCCTACAGTTATAGTTTAGATGTATTAGCTATTCTCAATTCTAACGAATCTCGCCAAAATCGGTTTAAGGAATAAATTATTTCATCCATACACAATTCAGTGACAAGAACACCATCATCACCAGTGTGTAAAGTCAACAATATCTACCCTACAGTTATAGTCTAGATGTATTTGCTATTCTCAATTCTAACGAATCTCACCGGAATCGGTTTAAGGAATAAATTATTTATTACTGACACAATTCAGTGACAAGAACACCATCACCACCAGTGTGTGAAGCCAATAATATCTACCCTACAGTTATAGTCTAGATGTATTTGCTATTCTCAATTCTAACGAATCTCACCGGAATCGGTTTAAGGAATAAATTATTTATTACTGACACAATTCAGTGACAAAAACATCATCATCACCAGTGTGTGAAGCCAATAATATCTACCCTACAGTTATATTTTAGATGTATTAACTATACTCAATTCTGATGACTGTCATAGAAATGCGTTTGAGGAAAACTTTTGGTTTAGTACTACAGTTGCCTTTTTTTGAGTTTTGTGTGATTTACCTATCACTTTGTCTTACACTTTCCCTTTTTTGTCAAGTATTCCAGCCCTCACATAAATATATCCAATTGCCCTATAAATTACTGAAATATACTCCAATAACTACCCTGTATTCTCATTTCCTATTAATTTTGAAAAATGTCAAGTTAAGTACATCTCTATGTGTAATGGAAGTGGTCTAAGCTACCCATTCTATGAACATTTTTATGGGCTTCAGAATTGTCCACTCCATAACAACAACAAACTATTTTGTAAAATTAATTAATTTTGTAAAATTATTTTTATAATCATTATTACGTATTCACTTCGTTAAGTAGTTTAAAATTAGTTTAATCTTTATATTTATTAATTTAGGGATCCTTTAGAAGGTCTTACTACGAGCAAATAAAGAGTTTCTAATGTTGTAAAAGCAACTGAAGAGTATTGTTATTCTGAGTCATACTCGATTAGAACCAGTTTACTGATGCTTGTCGTAGTCTAAGGAGGACCAAGCTATTATTTACCTATACTCTATAAAAATATTTTTTACTCACGTATAAATCTAGTACGTAACAATAATATAAACAATAAAACGCTTAGCTCCAACGAAAATAAATATTCAAGGGAAAACGTACGTGCAGTTTGTAAGCACAATTAGGATTCACAAACGGAATCCCTTGGTGGTACGTACTGTGTTAGCGATATGTGCACATATTTTTTGTAACTATTGTTTTTATTTTCGTTGTAGGTGTATTTTCCTCATACACACACTCTCTCTCTCTCTCCCCCTCCCTCTCTCAACAAACACTTAAAACATACTTAACAAGAATCTAATTTGATGTCTTTGCGAGTCGACTTTCGGAAGATAGGTTCTTCTATTTTCAAGCGTTGGACTGTCAGTCACATCAAGCATTCGAAGTAAATTTAATAAGTTTTAACGAATAAGATCTTTGCATTTTGTTTTCTTTTCAGGCCTATTATTTCAATAATTTATTGACAGCTGTTTGTATTAATTCATCATATAACTCAGTGGTTCCCAAACATTGGAATAGCTCACAGCTCCCTTGAGGTAAAAATGTTTTCAGCGGCACCCCTACAGAAAACTGGTCATTATTTTGTTAGCAGTAAAGTATCAAGTTAAACCCACCTCTGCACTCAACACTGTACAACCACTTACGGTACATTTTTTAAAAAACATTTTAAAAGTAAAAACAGGTAACAGATGTATGTCTTATGACTGGCCTCGGTATGGGCACGAGTCACACAAAGAATTTCACTTTGTTATTAAAAAAATGTATTTACTGGATAAAGTCAGGAGTGTTATTATACAGCGTAGCAGCTCTTTACTCTTAAAATTACTTTTGAACATTCATGTTTATTTCCGCACTCGAGATAAATCATTGAACAAATGACAAGTCGGTTGAATATCGAGTCAAAAGTTTATTTATTTAGTGCGACGTTTCGGCAATTGATTTGTTGCCCTTATCAAGCCTGCAAACAATTTTACAATACACTATAAATAAGAAGAAAAATACAAGTACACTCACAACAACAAACTTTTAAACCTTAAACAATTCCCAATGAGATTTTAGTAAAACAACCTAATAATAAAATAAACTCACCTACATGGTGAGAGTCGTAATTCATCTAAAATATAATTAAGAACAGTAACAAAACTGAGAGAACCACAATATAAACACATAAAAAACACTCAAACAAAACAACAAAAGGGAGAACATACAACCAAGTAATTCTTAGATGCTTTTAATTTATGCAACAATGGTTTATACATACTACATAATTTATGAAAATCATTTTTTATATTGATACCATTCTTCTGCAAGTTGATATGGTCAACTTCAGAATAAGTCCTCTTCGTCCAGTTGGATTCATTATCCAGTATAATAAAATTTTCAAAATCAAATTTATAATAAAACCTTGCAAAATGTTCAAAGAAAACACGAGAGGAAGACTGTTTATCCTTCTTACTATTATTCTCACGTTCCCAAACACCAACCTGTCTCTTAGAGCCTCCGCACACGGGTCGATTGTTGACTCGTCAAGAGGTTTGCGCGTCACTCTCGTCTGACTTCCTTCGCTTTTTTAAACCCAGAACATAATAAAAATGAGCAGTTCAAGTAGTGATAAGGAAGAATTTGTGATGTTTTTGTGGTACCGGCGCTCGAAAAGAAATAAATGTAGATTATGGGTACATCCTTATATTGAACGTAATTTTAATACACCTTGAAGCGTATAATTATAAAGTTTAAGGTGTTTTTCGATTTCCCCAACGAATTTTACATTAAAAACCTAGAACCAGAAGTTCAATGTTTTTAGAATTTTATGTTATAAATAATTATTACAACTATATGAAGCAACTGTGGCGTAATGTTTATTTTTAAATAAATAAAACCTCTAAACCACAAATAACATTTTATTTAAACCTAAAGGTTTAAATAAAATGTTATTTGTGGTTTAGAGGTTTTATTTATTTAAAAATAATTATTACAACTAATTAAAAATTAAACTACTATAATTTTAACTACGAGTACTACAATCAACGAACAGAATATCCACCGATCATTAAAACAATCTGTAAAAACTAATAAAGCACGAAAAAAAGAAGAAAGAAAATGAAATTATAATTACCTCCATGACGTAGAACGCGCGACCCTCTCGATAAATCCCGTGCACTACCGATCGCACGAGACGATGAGCGCACGGGACGAGGAACTGCTCGGTTTTTGACGAACACAAAACCGTCCGTCTGCGGACCCCAATGCCACGACGTAGGAAGTTGGGTGGAGGGGAGAGATGAAAGCAATTTTTTTCGAGTCGACCACTTCGAGCGTCGACCCGTGTGCGGAGGCTTTTAGTCTCCCCCACATAAGAGGCATCACATTCCAGACAGTTAATTTTATGCACCACATTATTCAGACGTAACGCCAGTTGCTGAAACGTCGCACTAAATAAGTAAACTTTTGACTCGATATAAACTGGCTTGTCATTTGTTCTACTATTTTAACAGCTTTACTGCTAACTGTAACATTATGTAACTCCACAAATTGTGATTAATTTTACGATGTTATTAAATTAGACGTTCTATTTTGAGGCACATCTATGTGTCCATGACAATGATACGTAGCTCCTTAGGTATCACTTTGCGGACCACTGAATACCAAAGGAGGTAAATACCGCTGTCTCCTTGGTAGTGGCGTTTCCTCAGCGCCGAGCCCATAAATTATCAAAGGGTCTGCTTAGTAATGAAGAAGTGACGACGGTTAATATCTTCTCTTTTAAAGTGCCGAGCTCAAAAATTATACCAAACAACATATGGTTTACTGGCTTTTATTGTTTACTTTAGCAGTGTGTAATAAGTTTTAGATTATATTTAAATAAGTTACACTAAAGTAAACCTCGGGTTGTTTGGTATCATTTACTTGTAATTATGAGTAGAGTCTACATTTTTTAACCATTTTCAGTTAAAATAAATGGATTAATGGAGCGGAAATACGGCCGGTCCTGGGACCGTCTTAATCCTCTGCGCTTGTACAAATTTGGGGTGCAATGACTCATGGAATGTGGTGGATTGCCCGATCATCAAATCTAAAAGTTATTCCTACCTCCCCCCGCCCCTCTAACAGGGTTACAAAATGAAAAGTTAGATATTTGGACTGGAAAGTTTATATAAG
This sequence comes from Prosapia bicincta, assembly GCA_036971475.1. NCBI lineage: Eukaryota > Metazoa > Arthropoda > Insecta > Hemiptera > Cercopidae > Prosapia > Prosapia bicincta. The sequence continues at coordinate 134,895,225 of JBAIZL010000002.1, read as the reverse complement.
CAGGTTCAGTGACTAGTTGCAATGAAACTCACCGAAAACTAATTCACTATGTTACTTTAGAATTCGAGGCGTATCATGAAATGTATACTGAATCTGCGTCATTCTAATGGTGATCATATACTATGCTCAGTTGGGCACACTCCATTACCACGGTTCGTTGCTTTTGTGAATTTCAATCCGGTTGTCAGAACTGTCAGATTATACCAGGTAACCCTACCGGGGCCGATAAGACGCAGCACTGGAGAGACGGAATCCTCCCCGGTTGGGAGTGGGTTGACCTCAGGTAATCGACCCTGTCCACGCGATGCCATATAATTTTCCATTTTCTTCTAGTAAAAGATGATTATCTTGACTTTCCTCAATCCTAGGCCTACCTAATTCCACCTTCTTTGCCCATCTTATAAAGGGTGCAACGGGTAAACACCTTTTTGTGCCCCCTTAGAGAGCTGATCTGCCTCAGATACGCAACCTTCACACGCGAAGACAACATTTTCCCTATATTGTGTGTCTTAAGTGTCAAGTTACCAAGTAGGCTTTGAATATATACGTTGTAATATTTGGTTATGTGCGAACCGTTAAACAATACAGAATGCTGAAATTTTCCTGGATAATCAATACAAGTTACAATCAATAAATAAATCAACAAAGTTATATAATAAATAACCAATTAACAATGTTATCCAGATTAAACCCTCGTGTACATTTTTCGATGACCACGTCATCATTAGAGGGCATAACTATTATGAAAACAAATAAAACCCAACTAGATACTTGACTTTTATTGTCGTTTCTAGACAACTATGATAAATTGAACAACTGAACGATTTTAATTACACATTAACAGTTACATACAAGACAAGGAAGCTTTTTTTCTTAATAATAATTTTTTACATACAATTCCATACAAGTTGAGTTAGTACAGGCAAAACGCCACCGGTTCGCTGCCATAACTGACTAAAACCACTGAGCTTCCCTTGTCTACAGCTCGCTAAGCCATTTTTTCCTTTTATGAATTCTTCTTATATAACACACATAATGACGCGAGTCATCACTTTCGGTTTCATTTATTAATTAGCTCACTGCGCGTCGATTAAAAAACTGGAATCAACCTGCAGCAAAAGAAATGCTATTGTACATTAGTTGTGCGCGAACTTGCTCTCGAGCGCATGTAAGAGCATCTATTTTAAACTAATTGCATGTATAAAATAAACTTCCTTTAAACGTTTGCACATACAGAACTTAAGCTTAATACAATATCGCACAGCGTGTAATCAGAAAGGATGTGGGCAGAGATGCGAACCAATCCAAGGGATTTGTCTTATGCAACCCCAAAAATTCATGAACGCCCATAATACAGAAAGGCTGTTTGTAAGGTTTCGGAAGAGCGATGTATTCTAAGACTACCGGCTTGATCTTATAATCCCCTCTCAAAACCGCTTGGCATGGTGATTAGACACCTGATGTGTACTTCAAAAAGCAATATTAA
>JBAIZL010000002.1:134818739-134888739 GCA_036971475.1 Prosapia bicincta | reverse complement strand
CTGACGCATATTTTACGCAAATAAAAGACAAGAGGCCTAAACGGAGTGTAATTATTAGTTACAATAGGTTTCCTCATACAGCGAAGAGCTTTGTTTTGCGTATTCTCGCAACTATCAAAAATGGAGATAGAACACTTAAACTTTCAGTCAGCTAGTTTCTTATTGAACTCAAAAAGAAATATACCCCGAATGGAAGGTGGTTCAGGAAGATAATTCTCCGTATCTCAGAGTAACAGGGAAGAGTAAAGCACGTCCTTGCCAAGAAGTGAAAACGGCTAAAACAACTCTCGGTGCGCTATTTCGTTTCTGGGTATAATTAGCTAAACAAAATACATGTCGACTCAATGGCCGGTTTTATTGTCTTACAGTAGGAGAAAAGCACATGTCATAAAGGCTTTTCATTGTGGATAATATTTAACAAGCGTGGCGCTTTGTTCCGACCCAGTTACTTCCAAACGGTAAATTTCATCAAAATCGTTGTTACTGAATAGACATGGATAGAAGAAACGTGCAGCAGGTACGGTCTGTGCCCCCTGACTAGGTGTATTTCAGCCTCCACTTATCCCAACCTAGTCCCAAACTACATGAACGTATGATCCATTCTATCGTTTCTATATATTTGACAAGGACAATAATACAAACAAGAAAAATAAAAGAAGCATTTTCTCAAATATGCTACTCTTATAGAAACGTCATAAGAGAAAATTACTGGGCAAACAAATAAATTCCAGATGAAATCTTTGTACGCTGTGATTTTTTTAAATACATTACAAAATCTAAACAGTATAAAATAATTTTCCTTACGTACATCCAGAAACATATGCCCATACAGGCGTATAAGCCAATATAGAAGCATATCTCCATACAGAAGCACATGCTAATATAGACGTATACTTCCATACAGAAGCCTATGCCCTTACTACTGTATGTGCCCGTACAGAAGTATATGTCCATACAGAATCATATGCCCTTACAACTGTATGTGCCCGTACAGAAGTATATGTCCATATATAAGCATATGCCCTTACAAATGTATGTGCCTGTACAGAAGTATATGTCCATACAGAAGCATAGGCCCTTACAACTGTATGTACCTGTACAGAAGTATATGTCCATACAGAAGTATATGCCCTTACAACTGTATGTGCCTGTACAGAAGTATATGTCCATACAGAAGTATATGCCCTTACAAATGTATGAGCCCGTACAGAAGTATATGTCCATACAGAAGCATAGGCCCTTACAACTGTATGTGCCTGTACAGAAGTATTTGTCCATACAGAAGTATATGTCCTTACAACTGTATGTGCCCGTACAAAAGTATATGTTCATACAGAAGCATAGGCCCTTACAACTGTATGTGCCTGTACAGAAGTATATGTCCATACAGAAGTATATGCCCTTACAACTGTATGTGCCTGTACAGAAGTATATGTCCATACAGAAGTATATGCCCTTACAAATGTATGAGCCCGTATAGAAGTATATGTCCATACAGAAGCATAGGCCCTTACAACTGTATGTGCCTGTACATAAGTATTTGTCAATACAGAAGTATATGCCCTTACAACTGTATGTGCCCGTACAAAAGTATATGTCCATACAGAAGCATATGTCCTTATAGGCGTATAAGCCAATATAGAAGCATATCTCCATACAGAAGCACATGCTAATACAGACGTATATTTCCATACAGAAATATATGAACTTGCAACTGAATGTGCCCGTACAGAAGTATATGTCCATACAGAAGCATATGCTCACATAGAAGCCCATATGATATAATATTTTTAAAGTAAACGAATTTTAAAAGATTTTAACATTAAGTTTTATAGGTAAGAAATACGTGTAAAATATGAGATAAAAAAGGGGTGCATGCATAGATACTTATTGTATGGAGGCAGCTATTATTGAGAAAATTCACACAACAGCTCTTCTATACATTCACACACGTTTTTTGCTATAAATTTTACACGAATTTTTATATTTACTAAAACTCATTATTAAAATCTATAAACATTCACTTAATATTAGGACAATCTGTATGAATTTATTTGACTTTATGAATCTAGAAAATTTATTTTATACGTTGCAGTTCTGTTAAAAATGTCATTTTTATCTAATAACATCAATAAAGACAATTCCTTTTCTTTTTATTATGTACTTACATACTTTATGTATATATATATATATATATATATATATATATATGTGTGTGTGTGTGTGTGTGTGTGTGTGTGTGTGTGTGTGTGTGTGTGTGTGTGTGTGTTTGTGTGTTTGTGAGTGTGTGTGTGTGTGTGTGTGTGTGTGTGTGTGTGTGTGTGTGTGTGGGTTTGTCTGTCTGTGTGTGTGTGTTTTTCTTGAATTTTGTAGTCCATTACTTTCCTTGAATCTTAATTAATCACTTTAACATTAGTTTATGACTTTAAAGTTCGGATAGTCATGAAATAATGTTAAAGTTATTAATATATGTTTTCTTGTGTAATAATCAATAACAACTGAATTAATCAAATACATATATGAAGCATTCGAAACATATAAATGTAGTAGTCTAATAATAACAAACTATACATGAAAATTTACAAGTGTATTCTAAATTTGATATTATGTTCAATGTATATAATGTTACGACAACAAGATATACTTGGCAATTTGTACAATTTTGGCAAAGTTGCTATTTTTAATTTAACATTTGTTTTATATCATGAATTATTGTTTTATTCATTCCTGATGATGTTGGTACTGTTTATCAACAAAAAGCTTAAAATTAAAATTAATAAATAATTCTTGTATTTGAATACTTTAGTTGGGTTTGATATATATATATACGCACAGGACACAACATAACAAGGAATAACTAAAAAATAATAATATTAACATAACTTACAAAAATACAGGAAGCATAATAAATAAAATAAACCAACCGGAATATATAAAATCGAATACCCGGATTGTAACAAATTATACATCGGATAAACAAATAAAATAAAATTAAAATTAAAAGTTAGATATAAAGAGCACCTCAATGCATACATCAAACCTAAAATTTAAAATTCAAACTTAGCTATACACGCCATCAAAAACAAACATACATTTCCTACATTAGAAAACATAGCCTACATCTAATAAAGAAAATTACAAAAAAGCTTAAAAATGACAATCTGGGAACAGATACAAATTTATAAACATAAAAATAATATCATAAACGAACAAATACAGATAAAATATAAAAACGCTAAATTATTCAAGCAACCAATAGATAAACTAACTAACTAGATAAGACAAACTAAAAAGGTTCCCACAGTGCAGTGAATCAGAAAATAGAACAGTACCGGTATACCAAGTGCCAACGAAAATTCCACACACCTGGCATTCTACTACAACGCCCAGTTTCCGTTGATGCTCACCAATGAAGATACCATTAATCTTCGAAAGTTAACTCGCATAAATACCAAGTAAGATTCTGGTTTAAATACATATAGGGAAAGTGATATATATATATATTAGGTATATTTATTACTGTAGAGTGTGTAGAGGTAAATGGGACCGAGGCCACCGTCGGGTTCCCGAAAACTAAGATTACACAGAAATACGTTCCTGTGCATTAGAAAAAATAGTAGATTTATTGAACCCTATTAATATAATTATAATGCACTAAGTAATTTTATAGAACTTTATATGAACACTTCTTGGATGTCCGATTCATTTCCTTTGCATACCGTTTTAATATAACATTATCTTGGAAGCCCGACTCATTTTCTTCGCATTTGCAAGAAGCCTGGCTCATTTCCTTTGCTTAACGTATTGATATAAGCATATCTTTGAAGCCCAACTCATTTCCTTAGCATACCGATTGACTATAAACATTTCTTGGAAGCCCTACTCTTTTCCTTTGCATAGAGTTTTGTTATAAACTTATCTTGGAAGCCCGACTCATTTCCTTCGCATACGGTATTAATATAAACTTTTCCAAGAAGCCTGACTCATTTCTTTTGAAAGCCGTATTGATATAAGCATTCCTTGGAAGCATGACTCATTTCCATAGTCACAGAAGTGATATAAGCATTTTTTTTGGAAGCTCGACTCATTTCCTTTGCATATCGTTTTGATGTAAACTTATCTTGGAAGCCCGACTCATTTCCTTTGCATACGGTATTAATATAAACATTTCTAAGAAACCTTACTCATTTCTTTTGCATACCGTATTCTTATAAGCATTTCTTGGAAGCCCGACTCGTTTCCTTAGCATACAGTATACATATAAACATATCTTGGAAGTCTATTTCATTTCCATAGCAAACCGTATGACTATAAGCATTTCTTGAAACTGCCACTCATAATTTCCTTTCAAATAGATAAAATAGGCTCAAATAGAAATAGGCTCGATATACCGAGCCTCGGAATTTAATATACCGAGACTCTACTGTATGTATATAAATTATTATTATTATTGTTATTATTATTCAGTATTCATTTTATAAGCGAGAATATTAAGGTTTGTATCAATTTAACCTTTAACTTCCGCCATCGTGCCCGACAGGCACTGATACCTATGGGGTTGTTTAGTTTCTCCCGCCCTAATACTCCTTCAAGGTCATGGAGTTCAGTAGCTTTCTATTTAGTAATTCTTTTCATGGCGTTAGTGTTGTTTGCACGATTTTGTGCGTTGCACTCGTTTTATAATAACATGAAACTTCGGTTGTGCCTCACAGGCAAGACGTCGGTATTTGTGTAACATTTTAAACTTTTGTATTGATTCCCTTTTTTCTTATTTATGTGTTAGTATTGTATTTCATGACATAAATTGAAAAAATGGATAGACGTGGACTTTCTGGATATCAAAGGAAACTAATGAGACTCAAGGAGTAGAGTTATAAGAGTGATTTTGAAGATACTATCAGCGGGTGGTAGCCGAAGAAGACCGTCATTCAGGTGCTGTAACTAATGAACAACTTTTAAAAAGCACCAAAGAGAATAGGGGAACTGTGCAAAAGAGTAAAGAGATAATTGAGCAAAGAGATCATGATACCAAATCTCAACATAGTGCATCAGACGATGAAGATGATTTCGACGAGTTTCAACCTCCAAATATTTAAAAATTCTTCTATTTGTATAGAAACGTTGTTATAAACAATGTAGAATTTGTCCAGCAACAAAAAATAGAAAGAGTAGTTACACTTTGTAAGCTGTCTACAGCAAATATGTCTAGAATGTTCTGAGCCGCTGTGTAAAGACTGCTGTCAAAATTGAGTTATTATTTCTAACGTCAGTTTCCATAAATAAAGCTTATAATGTGTCAAATGTTGTCTTCTATATAAAGGCAAGTGTGTACAATCAGTGAACGAGAAATAATTAGTGTATGTTAATTATCGTGCGATTATAAGCCTTTTTAGATAAGCTGCGCTAAGATCTGTAGGACTACAGTTTACAACCAGCAAAAAAAACAATTATTCTCATAAAGTTATGTTTACCCTAGTCACTTGCAACCAGAATATATTCAAAAACAATTTTTATAAAGTAAATGCAAGATAAATTGGTAAACCATACAATAAATCCCACTTAGACCCTTCGTATCTGTGAAGCACAACGGCGGTAGTAATCTAACAGAAATTGCACGACGGTAGTTGAAGGTTAATATATACATATACTATCTGTCCGGTTGTACATATACCTGATGCTAAATGCATGGAGGACATTGGTACAACTAGTTTCGCTAGAGATCTCTGAAAGAGGAGAGCCTTTTCCCAAGATAGTCGATAGATCTACTCTCTAGATTGATGTCTACTGCTTCTAGGTCATGTATGGATCAAATGACAGGATATTCGACACGAATGCTGCAAACCCAGGCCAACACATACATATTGTAAACGCAATCCATACAAGCAAAATACCTGAGGCGTTTTGGACAATAAACAATAAAAAATTATCAAAGCAAGCTTAAATCAAGTATATTACTACAAGATTAACCAGACTGGTTCCTATGGAATATGAATGATTGGACGGAGACAAAAATCCACACAGAAGGTATAAGACAAAGATATCTACAAAAACATTGAAATTTCTATACACTTCAATATATGTCAGTATGTAGATAATGGCCTATAGTAGAACTTACTCTATGTCAAAATGAGGACGGCTGTTTCTGGAGATGTGTGACATCAATTCGGATCACAACTGACCACTTGATTGTTTAGGGACAAGAGGGGTTAGGTATAGGCTACCTAGGTTTTAAGAGAGTATTTCTGGCTAGTTTTATCAAAAAGTAGTGGTGAATTGTGATATAATTGGGTGTTATTTGAAATGTGTATTTATTTAGTACAGTTAGGTCGTGTAAAGTATATATATATATATACAGACAAAGAACATTCTAAGTCATATTTTATAATATTGAGAAAATTCAAAAAATAGCTTTAAACATTTTTAAAACGCAGTTAAACGTTAAAATAATTTTATTGAACAAGTATGTAATGATTTTAATCTTGGTAGATATTTGTGAGTGTTTCATTTTTGTAACTATACAGCTATTTATTAAAAAACAATTAAAACAAAAGTAACTTACTTATATTTCGGGAAATAACATTCTAAGTACTCGAAAACATGGAAATATCATTCTATGTAAAGCATGACAGTAAACATTAACAACAGTTTGTTTACTATTGTATATACAGAGCATGTTAATGTGGTCAGTTTGTGAAATAGTTTTGTGCTTCATGAGAACAGAATCTTTTTAAAGCTTGCAAATCCATCAATGTCCTGTAACAATTCTCAGGCGAAACACTTAAACACTTTTTCTTCAAATTGGTAGTCACCTGATCTTCGATTATATATGAATTCCATTGGCCATTGTAGGTTGTACGGAGGAGAATGGTCCTGGAATGACTTGAATCAAATTTAATCTCAATTATGGGTCTTATAGCAAATGCTGGTTTTCTTTTGTATCGAAATTTGCATAGATATGACTCCCATTGTTTAAAAAGAGTTTGTTCACAAGTAAATATTTTAAAAGGTGATGGTTTGTTTCTAGAATATGCAATGTGAGAGATCCAGTCCTTTGGTGTTTCAAGGGAATAATCTTTTTGTTCTATTAATCCCGTATCTTTATCTGGCTCCATGTATGAATGGCCACGGACTGGAAAAGTCAATTTTACAGTATCAAAGCATTTCAAATCTGTACACAAAAAGTGAATAAAACAAAACATTGTAAAGTTCTTATTTTGACCAGGACACGAGTCAAGGAAGATTTCCAAATTTTTAACTTCTGGATTCAAAAAAGTTGTCAGAAAGTGATGTAACATAGAGCACACATTGTCTGCTCCTTTTTTTGCAATCGTTTCATTATATGCATAAAATACTACATCATGATTAGAAAGTGTATGTACATTAAAAAGGAAAACGCTCAACTGCCGACGATAATACACATCATTGGTTGAAAGATTCGGACAAGGAAGGTTTTTCATGAAATCCACTCAGATAGCTCCAAAATTTGGATCATGTCTAGCCTTCTGTTTTGGATATTTTTTATGGGAAAAGAAAGTTTCAGCTTTCTTCAGATGAAGTAGATGTAGAGTAGATAATTTTATAAGTTCATCTTCATTCGCAGAAGACTGTCTGTGTTCAGCTTTTTCCTTGACTAAACTATTCAATTCTCTCACTTTTAATATATCACATTTTGAACACGACTCTTTCCTGGGGTATCCAAATGAGAAGTTTTATTCAGAGTTAAACACATTCCTATAAAATTCATATGATACCGGGTGATTTGGATACATCTCCGAATACATATCATACAGTTTTTTTATATTCAGTTCTTCGGAAAGGTAAACCTTACACGTTTTTTTAAGACTGTAATGAGACTTCCGCCCTTTTAGAGATGAAAGATGTTCAGCAACCTTATCTTTCTTTTCTTGACTTTTAGCATGCTTTCTATTTTTGTGTTTACCCCAATTGTCCACTGGTGCTTTCCCAGTTGTGTTTAATGATTTTTGTATAGTATTAATAGTTTGATTTGTAACCCCATGCAATGAAACGAATGCCTTCTGGCAAACAGCTCCTCTTTTATTTTTCCATCAATAATAACTCTCACTTTATATTCATACGAAAACTGTTTTAGAGAACTAGAGTCTTCTTCAGCCATTCCATGTCTACCTTGTTTAGTTGCCAAGACACTAATCATTGCCAGACACTGACAAATGTTTCATTTGTTTATTGTACTCACCCACCAGGTTAAATTGTTTTAATAATTCATCTCTCTGCTTCTCTTTTATAATTTCAAAACATTCATGTCGTTTACAATGACAATCTTCTCCAATAATATGCGACATAGCTCGAAGTTTTTTAGAAACATCAGATAATCTCTCGTGTTGTTTCCGTTTTTTTTAAATTGTTATGTATAACTTCAACATTATCACTTACACTATTCTCATTCATTTTTGAAAGATATCTCAGAACTTTGTTAAATCATTGTACTTTAATAATAATAACATTCACATTAAAACTGGGAGGTTATGAAGGCTCAACAGGTTTACAAACTTAGAATATTGTTTCCAGGTGATTTGAACAGCTGGGTGCAACATAGAATGATTTTTCATTGAACACAAATCAGCTGATTAGACAAAGAATGATATTTCCTTGTACATAGTTTTTTCAAGTATTAATACAAAGGACATGGAATGTTGTTCCCCTATTGTGAATTGCCATGTTGTAGTACTCGATAAAATCCACCAGATAGCATCATAATCTCATTTTTTTAAAAAATTGACTTGGAATGTTATTTGCCTGTACTCTTCATATATATATATATATGCTGATACGTATTCCTTCACGGATGGAAAAATATGATGAAATGTTACTATCTGGAGTACATCCGTTTATTCTGCAGTCCATAAATTCGCAGTTCCGACGTTTCGCTAGAATCTCATCCAGCATTGACGAGGTGAACCCAACAACAGTAGAAGAGCGAGTACTGCTCTTCTACTGTTGTTGGATTCACCTCGTCAATGCTGGATGAGATTCTAGCGAAACGTCGGAACTGCGAATTTATGGACTGCAGAATGAACGGATGTACTCCAGATAGTAACATTTCATCATATATATATATATATATATATATATATATATATATATATATTGTTACTGCAGTATTTGTAGTTTTGTTGTTATGTTTTTGTATTGTGGTTTTATGTACGTCAGGTGTTTAGCAATTGAGTGTTGTGTTTTGTGAATGCTCTTATGTGTTCTTGGTAACGTGTGTGAAATGTTCTCTGTGTTTCACCTATGTAGAAACTGGGGTATGAACTGAATGATAGTTCGGACATTAACGAGGGTAACAACCCGACTATCTGCGAATGTCGGTGGACAGTGGAAGAGGAGAAGAAATTGTGAGCTTTTCGAGCTGTTTAAGAACCCAATTCAGGGAAAGTAATAAGAATTGGAAGACTGCGCTTGGCAGGCCATGTGGCCCGGATGGAGAAGAGTGATGTGCCCAGAAGCGTATTAGAGGAGACTGTCTACAAAAAGAGAGCGAAAAAAATTCCTAGACGTAGATGGATGGATTCCGTCGCTCAGGATGCTAGAACCCTGCTGAATGTGAGGAACTGGAAAGTAGCAGAACAGGATCGAGCTATCTGGTGAATGATCTTATTGATGAGACCAAGATCCACGTCATACTGTAGCGCCATGGAAGAAAAAGAAGGTAGTTTGTGTACATCAAGGGAGTTTGTGTGGAGTTGTAATAGTATTATTTCATATTTGTATTGACAGAAGTTGTTTGCAGTTTGAGCGTTTGGATTGTTTGTAGGGTATTTAATGTTATACTCCTTGTACGTTTGTCAAGTGGGTTTTTTGGGCTTAGGAAAATTGAGTCTGTTTTTCATGTCATGATATACGTTATCCATTGTGAGATGTTGTAATCATTTTCTTGTGCTATATGTTTGATGTATAATTCTTCTTGTGGTTTTTTCTCTTTTGGATGATCTGTATAGTGTGTAATGTTAAATTCTGTGTACTTTTGTCGAGTGGGTTTTTGGTCTCAGGATTATTGAGTTTATTCTTCAGGGGATTATATACGTTATACATTATTGAGGTGTTGTGCTATATGTTTGTTGTATAATTATTTGTGCTTTTTTTGTTTTTTTTTAAAGTGTTTACATGAATAGACAACAAGCTAGTGCTGTTAGAAATGCTTGGAAAAATTATGTATGGTAGTACTAGCATCGGCTGGTTCTGATTTACGTCTGGTTGAAATTTTTTATGTCTTTATACATGTTTCTTAAGTCAAAAAAGTTGTCTTCAGGGAGGTTCACGTTGACATTCACAGAATTACTCACTTAATTCACAGAAATAACTAAATTCTTTTAAGACTGAAGGCAGAGAAGAGACAGTCGCCTGATGTTAAATAGAAATGACACATTTTGAGAGGGCTTTTGTGTTTCTTAACAATGAATAATAAAAGCGTTTGTATTAAAATACAAAGTGTATAGGCTATCTACGTGACACACCGGTGCTCAAGCGTTAACCTGACGACATATGCACGTATCGTTAACTAACTTAAACCATAAACATAACTTTCTTTCTCATATTTTATGACCGTACTGATGATGGTGTCTTGCTACTTGTGCACACCTCAGAGAAATGTCTCAATTACTTTTGTCCTTAATATGTCCTATAGTGTTGCTTTTAAGGATCCGGTTATAGCTGAAAGAATTTCCCAAACGGCCAACTCTCCTTCCATCTCGTCTACAGTTAAGTATTTTATTCGCGTTATTTTAGGTAAGCGATCCAGTATACGAAGTAATATATCAGTTTAAGAAGGACGTTGCATCCTTCCTCACCCTTGCGAAGTTGCGATACCACTCTTTCCGCATGTTGACAGCAAGTCTAATTGAAGTACGCAAACCTGTTCACACGCGATGCCTTAATTTTCCCATTCCTAGTAACAAAGGTAATTATTTCTTACCTTCCTATTTCCATGTACCCTTTATATCCTTCTTTTTATAAGACAGTATAACTCCTAGACACCTCTAAATAACCTTAATGGTGTTAGTAGATGTTCTCCAGGTAAGCCTTCCTGTATGCGATGCCACATTCCCAGTAACAACGGTCATTATATCCATTGTTTCCACCTAATTCCATGTACCCTCCATATACTTCGTTTTATAAGGAAGTGCAACTCCTAGACTCCTCCATATAACCCTAATGCTGAATAGATGTTCTCCAGGTAATCCTTCCTGTCTGTGGTGCCATATCCCCAGTAGCAACAGTCATTATATCCATTGTTTCCACCTAATTCCATGTACCCTCCATATACTTCGTTTTATAAGGAAGAGCAACTCCTAGACTCCTCCATATAACCCTAATGCTGAATAGATGTTCTCCAGGTAATCCTTCCTGTCTGTGGTGCCATATCCCCAGTAGCAACGGCCATTATATCCATTGTTTCCACCTAATTCCATGTACCCTCCATATACTTCGTTTTATAAGGAAGTGCAACTCCTAGACTCCTCCATATAACCCTAATGCTGAATAGATGTTCTCCAGGTAATCCTTCCTGTCTGTGGTGCCATATCCCCAGTAGCAACGGACATTATATCCATTGTTTCCACCTAATTCCATGTACCCTCCATATACTTCGTTTTATAAGGAAGTGCAACTCCTAGACTCCTCCATATAACCCTAATGCTGAATAGATGTTCTCCAGGTAATCCTTCCTGTCTGTGGTGCCATATCCCCAGTAGCAACGGCCATTATATCCATTGTTTCCACCTAATTCCATGTACCCTCCATATACTTCGTTTTATAAGGAAGTGCAACTCCTAGACTCCTCCATATAACCCTAATGGTGAATAGATGTTCTCCAGGTAATCCTTCCTGTCTGTGGTGCCATATCCCCAGTAGCAACGGGCATTATATCCATTGTTTCCACCTAATTCCATGTACCCTTTATATACTTCGTTTTATAAGGAAGTGCAACTCCTAGACTCCTCCATATAACCCTAATGCTGAATAGATGTTCTCCAGGTAATCCTTCCTGTCTGTGGTGCCATATCCCCAGTAGCAACGGCCATTATATCCATTGTTTCCACCTAATTCCATGTACCCTCCATATACTTCGTTTTATAAGGAAGTGCAACTCCTAGACTCCTCCATATAACCCTAATGCTGAATAGATGTTCTCCAGGTAATCCTTCCTGTCTGTGGTGCCATATCCCCAGTAGCAACGGGCATTATATCCATTGTTTCCACCTAATTCCATGTACCCTCCATATACTTCGTTTTATAAGGAAGTGCAACTCCTAGACTCCTCCATATAACCCTAATGCTGAATAGATGTTCTCCAGGTAATCCTTCCTGTCTGTGGTGCCATATCCCCAGTAGCAACGGGCATTATATCCATTGTTTCCACCTAATTCCATGTACCCTCCATATACTTCGTTTTATAAGGAAGTGCAACTCCTAGACTCCTCCATATAACCCTAATGCTGAATAGATGTTCTCCAGGTAATCCTTCCTGTCTGTGGTGCCATATCCCCAGTAGCAACGGGCATTATATCCATTGTTTCCACCTAATTCCATGTACCCTCCATATACTTCGTTTTATAAGGAAGTGCAACTCCTAGACTCCTCCATATAACCCTAATGGTGAATAGATGTTCTCCAGGTAATCCTTCCTGTCTGTGGTGCCATATCCCCAGTAGCAACGGGCATTATATCCATTGTTTCCACCTAATTCCATGTACCCTCCATATACTTCGTTTTATAAGGAAGTGCAACTCCTAGACTCCTCCATATAACCCTAATGCTGAATAGATGTTCTCCAGGTAATCCTTCCTGTCTGTGGTGCCATATCCCCAGTAGCAACGGCCATTATATCCATTGTTTCCACCTAATTCCATGTACCCTCCATATACTTCGTTTTATAAGGAAGTGCAACTCCTAGACTCCTCCATATAACCCTAATGCTGAATAGATGTTCTCCAGGTAATCCTTCCTGTCTGTGGTGCCATATCCCCAGTAGCAACGGCCATTATATCCATTGTTTCCACCTAATTCCATGTACCCTCCATATACTTCGTTTTATAAGGAAGTGCAACTCCTAGACTCCTCCATATAACCCTAATGCTGAATAGATGTTCTCCAGGTAATCCTTCCTGTCTGTGGTGCCATATCCCCAGTAGCAACGGGCATTATATCCATTGTTTCCACCTAATTCCATGTACCCTCCATATACTTCGTTTTATAAGGAAGTGCAACTCCTAGACTCCTCCATATAACCCTAATGCTGAATAGATGTTCTCCAGGTAATCCTTCCTGTCTGTGGTGCCATATCCCCAGTAGCAACGGCCATTATATCCATTGTTTCCACCTAATTCCATGTACCCTCCATATACTTCGTTTTATAAGGAAGTGCAACTCCTAGACTCCTCCATATAACCCTAATGGTGAATAGATGTTCTCCAGGTAATCCTTCCTGTCTGTGGTGCCATATCCCCAGTAGCAACGGGCATTATATCCATTGTTTCCACCTAATTCCATGTACCCTCCATATACTTCGTTTTATAAGGAAGTGCAACTCCTAGACTCCTCCATATAACCCTAATGGTGAATAGATGTTCTCCAGGTGCCTTCTTGTCTGTGGTGCCATATCCCCAGTAGCAACAGTCATTATATAAATTGTTTCTACCTTTATAATTCCATGTACCCCTAATGTCCTTTTTGTTATAAGGGAACGTAACTCGAAGACACATCTGTATAACCCTGATGGTGAGTAGAGATACTCCAGGTAAGCCTTCCTGCCTGTGGTGCCATATCCCCAGTAGCAACATATCCATTGTTTCTACCTTCCTAATTCCATGTACCCTTAATGTCCTTTTTGTTATAAGGTAATGTAACTCGTAGAGACCTCTATAACCCTGATGTTGAGTAGAGATACTCCAGGTATGCCTTCCTGCCTGTGGTGCCATATCCACAGTAGCAACATATCCATTGTTTCTACCTTCCTAATTCCATGTACCCTTAATGTCATTTTTGTTATAAGGTAATGTAACTCGTAGAGACCTCTATAACCCTGATGTTGAGTAGAGATACTCCAGGTATGCCTTCCTGCCTGTGGTGCCATATCCCCAGTAGCAACATATCCATTGTTTCTACCTTCCTAATTCCATGTACCCTTAATGTCCTTTTTGTTATAAGATAATGTAACTCGTAGAGACCTCTATAACCCTGATGGTGAGTAGATATACTCCAGGTAATCCTTCCTGCCTGTGGTGCCATATCCCCAGTAGCAACACATCCATTGTTTCTACCTTCCTAATTCCATGTACCCTTAATGTCCTTTTTGTTATAAGATAATGTAACTCGTAGAGACCTCTATAACTCTAATGGTGAGTAGATATACTCCAGGTAATCCTTCCTGCCTGTGGTGCCATATCCCCAGTAGCAACACATCCATTGTTTCTACCTTCCTAATTCCATGTACCCTTAATGTCCTTTTTGTTATAAGATAATGTAACTCGTAGAGACCTCTATAACCCTAATGGTGAGTAGATATACTCCAGGTAATCCTTCATGTCTGCTGTGCCCTATTCCTAGTAGCAACGGTAATTATATCCACTGTTTCTACCTTCCTAATTCCATGTACCCTTAATGTCCTTTTTGTTATAAGATAATGTAACTCGTAGAGACCTCTGTAACCCTAATGGAGAGTAGATATACTCCAGGTAAGCCTTCCTGTCTGCTTTGCCCTATTCCTAGTAGCAACGGTAATTATATCCACTGTTTCTACCTTCCTAATTCCATGTACCCTTAATGTCCTTTTTGTTATAAGATAATGTAACTCGTAGAGACCTCTATAACCCTAATGGTGAGTAGATATACTCCAGGTAATCCTTCCTGCTTGTGGTGCCATATCCCCAGTAGCAACACATCCATTGTTTCTACCTTCCTAATTCCATGTACCCTTAATGTCCTTTTTGTTATAAGATAATGTAACTCGTAGAGACCTCTATAACCCTAATGGTGAGTAGATATACTCCAGGTAATCCTTCCTGTCTGCTGTGCCCTATTCCTAGTAGCAACGGCAATTATATCCACTGTTTCTACCTTCCTAATTCCATGTACCCTTAAAGTCCTTTTTGTTATAAGATAATGTAACTCGTAGAGACCTCTATAACCCTAATGGTGAGTAGATATACTCCAGGTAAGCCTTCCTGTCTGCTGTGCCCTATTCCTAGTAGCAACGGTAATTATATCCACTGTTTCTACCTTCCTAATTCCATGTACCCTTAATGTCCTTTTTGTTATAAGATATTGTAACTCGTAGAGACCTCTATAACCCTAATGGTGAGTAGATATACTCCAGGTAATCCTTCCTGTCTGCTTTGCCCTATTCCTAGTAGCAACGGTAATTATATCCACTGTTTCTACCTTCCTAATTCCATGTACCCTTAATGTCCTTTTTGTTATAAGATAATGTAACTCGTAGAGACCTCTATAACCCTAATGGTGAGTAGATATACTCCAGGTAAGCCTTCCTGTCTGCTGTGCCCTATTCCTAGTAGCAACGGTAATTATATCCACTGTTTCTACCTTCCTAATTCCATGTACCCTTAATGTCCTTTTTGTTATAAGATAATGTAACTCGTAGAGACCTCTATAACCCTAATGGTGAGTAGATATACTCCAGGTAAGCCTTCCTGTCTGCTTTGCCCTATTCCTAGTAGCAATGGTAATTATATCCACTGTTTCTACCTTCCTAATTCCATGTACCCTTAATGTCCTTTTTGTTATAAGATAATGTAACTCGTAGAGACCTCTATAACCCTAATGGTGAGTAGATATACTCCAGGTAATCCTTCCTGTCTGCTGTGCCCTATTCCTAGTAGTAACATTAATTATATCCACTGTTTCTACCTTCCTAATTCCATGTACCCTTAATGTCCTTTTTGTTATAAGGTATTGTAACCCGTAGAGACCTCTATAACCCTAATGGTGAGTAGATATACTCCAGGTAATCCTTCCTGTCTGCTGTGCCCTATTCCTAGTAGTAACATTAATTATATCCACTGTTTCTACCTTCCTAATTCCATGTACCCTTAATGTCCTTTTTGTTATAAGGTATTGTAACTCGTAGAGACCTCTATAACCCTAATGGTGAGTAGATATACTCCAGGTAATCCTTCCTGTCTGCTGTGCCCTATTCCTAGTAGTAACATTAATTATATCCACTGTTTCTACCTTCCTAATTCCATGTACCCTTAATGTCCTTTTTGTTATAAGGTATTGTAACTCGTAGAGACCTCTATAACCCTAATGGTGAGTAGATATACTCCAGGTAATCCTTCCTGTCTGCTTTGCCCTATTCCTAGTAGTAACATTAATTATATCCACTGTTTCTACCTTCCTAATTCCATGTACCCTTAATGTCCTTTTTGTTATAAGATAATGTAACTCGTAGAGACCTCTATAACCCTAATGGTGAGTAGATATACTCCAGGTAATCCTTCCTGTCTGCTGTGCCCTATTCCTAGTAGCAACGGTAATTATATCCACTGTTTCTACCTTCCTAATTCCATGTACCCTTAATGTCCTTTTTGTTATAAGATAATGTAACTCGTAGAGACCTCTATAACCCTAATGGTGAGTAGATATACTCCAGGTAATCCTTCCTGTCTGCTGTGCCCTATTCCTAGTAGTAACATTAATTATATCCACTGTTTCTACCTTCCTAATTCCATGTACCCTTAATGTCCTTTTTGTTATAAGGTATTGTAACTCGTAGAGACCTCTATAACCCTAATGGTGAGTAGATATACTCCAGGTAATCCTTCCTGTCTGCTTTGCCCTATTCCTAGTAGTAACAGTAATTATATCCACTGTTTCTACCTTCCTAATTCCATGTACCCTTAATGTCCTTTTTGTTATAAGGTATTGTAACTCGTAGAGACCTCTATAACCCTAATGGTGAGTAGATATACTCCAGGTAATCCTTCCTGTCTGCTTTGCCCTATTCCTAGTAGTAACATTAATTATATCCACTGTTTCTACCTTCCTAATTCCATGTACCCTTAATGTCCTTTTTGTTATAAGGTAATGTAACTCGTAGAGACCTCTATAACCCTAATGGTGAGTAGATATACTCCAGGTAATCCTTCCTGTCTGCTTTGCCCTATTCCTAGTAGTAACAGTAATTATATCCACTGTTTCTACCTTCCTAATTCCATGTACCCTTAATGTCCTTTTTGTTATAAGATAATGTAACTCGTAGAGACCTCTATAACCCTAATGGTGAGTAGATATACTCCAGGTAAGCCTTCCTGTCTGCTGTGCCCTATTCCTAGTAGCAACGGTAATTATATCCACTGTTTCTACCTTCCTAATTCCATGTACCCTTAATGTCCTTTTTGTTATAAGATAATGTAACTCGTAGAGACCTCTATAACCCTAATGGTGAGTAGATATACTCCAGGTAATCCTTCCTGTCTGCTGTGCCCTATTCCTAGTAGTAACATTAATTATATCCACTGTTTCTACCTATCGAATTACAAGTAACTTTCATATCCTTCATATAAGGGAGTGCAACTCCTAGACAACTCTATATAACCCTAATAGAGAATAGAAGTACTCCACATAATCCTCCCTTTTACCCCCCCCCCATCCCCGAGCCTCCAAATTTTTCCTTATTCCCCATATCAGAGGTCCCTCTTTCCTTATTTTTCTATATATCTTACTTCTGAACTCCTAATTCCATGTTGTCTTGATCATCCTTCTTCTTCTAACGAATAGGCACCTCCATTACGTCTCAAAGATACCGCACAAGAATGTTAGAATTGCGACCCTGTGTACACCATGCTATAGTTTTTCCCTATTTCCAGAACTAGGAGGTCATTGGAGTTTTCCTATTTATTTACCTAACTCCATCCATCCCTCCTTATTCCTTCTTTTTACATGATGAGCAAACATTTCTTTATAACCTCAATAGAAAATATGTCTGTTTCAAATACGCTACCCTGCGCTTGTTATGAATATCCTTTATATCCTCTGACAACGTGTTTTATTCCGTACTTTAGTTCTACTTATTTTCACAATCCTTACCTATTTTGTGATAGTTTATTCTTGCAAGTCGTCTTAAGACTTAATATGGTTCTTAATCTTGTTTGACCAATCTTTCCCTCCATGTTTCTAAGGGGGAATATCTGGTAGACCCCTCATTACGCCTGTTAGACACTAGGTCTGTTAGGTAGCCCTACACACGATGTATATTACATTGATGAGATATGCACGTGCTATATTCATAAACATTAGCCTAATTTCCCTTCTTAGGCTTTGATAATGGATCTGACTGATCGTCTTAGAATAAAAAATATATTTGTTTGTCGGGTTCACTTAACTGAAACTTGATTGCCAATCATTTCAGCCTTTACCTACTCAGGTTTAACTTGAAGTCTACCACGATCTCTTAGCCACGTGACCCTGCTCGTCGAAAACCACAAGATTGTTGAAATATTACAGTACCAGAGCGGCTGCTCCAAGTTTCCGTTCGTTTACAAAAACGCCGGTAATAATTTACTTTCTACACACCATCCTGTCTAATTAGCAAAGATTAAGTTCAGGAAGACATTCATTCAGGTTTCTTGAATGTGATAGTAACTCCGCCTACAGGATTAGATCTCGTTTCATAAAATCACAAGTATTAGTTTTCTGTGCAATTCAAATTGGCGAACTTAGTAAAGTAAAAGTGCTTGAATGTAATAAATATTATAAATATAGGCAATAAATAGGCGTGCGAGATAGTTGCAGCAACCGGCGGTGTCGGCAGGAAGTATTCAGGTTGTGTAATATGTGCTTGGCAGTTACATTATTGGAACGTGACAAAGTGGAAAGCAATAGTTTAGAGTAAGGAAACCACCAAATACAGATACGATATCAGTATTGTGTAAGTGTGTGGTAAGTGGAAAAACACTTAAACTATCTTCCCCCGGTATGGATACGAGATGTGGTGAGGATGCGGATTTTGGAAATGGGTAAATTTTTTAGAGAATACTTGTGAAAGGGGTCGAACACCCTTGTCTTGATGTATAAACATATTTCCTCATCAAAGTCAAATTAAGTATATAGAAGTAGTTTTTATTGGGCAAAATTGTGTTAATTTCCTGATGCTTATAAGTGTATCTAGAGTAGGCCTAGTGGTTCTCAACTCGCAGATGTCGGTGCAGCTCCTAGTACATTATTACATATACCTTATCATTTGTACCCTAATTAAAAATAAAATTAAACAATTTTCAAAAACTAAGAAAATATTATAACTAAGAATATTATAAAACATATCAATTGAAATATTCAGAACATAGGCTACATTGTACATCACGAAAAGTAATAAATATTTTACCTGTAAATTGTTTTTCAATTAAATACAGAATACAACATTCGTTGAAAATTTACCTCATATCTTGAGTGTAACTTTACTGCAAGGGTGTATTTGACAAGTAGAGGGATTGAAGGACTTAGGGACTGTTTACATGTTATATTGTTATTGAAAGTTGATTTTCAACATGCCAAAATTATTATGATTGTGTTACGGTATAATCTAATAAATATTATGTTGAAGATAATTCAATAAATATCTCATAATCATCGAGCGGAATATATTTATTTAACCTTTTTCAACGGAAATCGTAGATTGTGTTAAATTACGAAAAGTATTTATAAATATTTACTCAAAAGCTGTCACTGGACTCTTCTACGGACCAGAAAAGAGGTTCTCACGGACTACCATTAGTCTGCGGACCACCGATTGGAAAATAGTAGTCTAATCTAGAGGTAGGAGGCAGCATTGGCGAAGCTACCAGTAGTACGAAAATATTTAGATAAGTGATTTCGACGATGACTAGAGAAATATACTGCACAGTACTGAAATATTCATCCCAGTATAGAATCACATTTAAAAGGTCTAAATATTTACGTATAGTAGACATCTATACACGTGCGGACACGTATTTCCAACATCTTTATGTTTGATGCTCAGCCGATAATAGTCTTATTAGTGTATCTAGGCAGAAATAAAAGGAACATAATGTAAAGCAAAGAAGAAGGTAAATGCAACACCAAACGTCCTGGGGATGTAAAACAATGCTTGAGTAAGAGGTTTTAGAGATATCTTCACACATGGACACCATCATGCACGAAAAACATAATACAGCAAGAAGTAAACAAAGTATCACAAATACTGTAGTAAGTGGTCACTCATATAAAAAAAACATAATAAAATAATAAGTAAAAAATCTTAAAGCCGATAGTAGTCAGTCCCTCGTACAAGGAAAATATAATTTAATAAGCTACAAATACAAAAACGTTATGTGGTTATTATAGTTAGATAATCAATTACAAACACAGGAACTGGATATATATTGAGGTAGATGTATATTGAGTGTGGGCGCGAGCTATCAACGAAATGTGCGAGGGAATATAACGCATCTTACGAGGGACACACAATAAAGAGCGAGGGCGGTGTAAGAGTAAACTCGACGCAATGTGTGACGGAAACACGGTAATGTATAGTAGGAAATGACGCAGTCTGTGAATGAAGACGACGCAACCTGAGAAGGAAAGCGAAGTAATCTCTAAATGAGGACGATAACACGTTTCAGTAAATAAAACACAATGTATGAATGATGCCGACGCAACTTGTGAAGGAGGGCAAAGCAAGATGTGAATAAGAACACACAGAGTTTTAGTGAAGACCCAACGCTTGATTAAAAAACGTATGAGAGAGGACGACATAACGTGTGAGCGAGGATGACGCAATGCGTGAATGAAGGAGAGCGAAGCAACGTGTGTGATTGAGAATGAAACAACGTTCAAGTTGACACCATGTGTGAAGGAGAGCAAAGCAAAGTCTGAGTGAGGTCGACACAATGTTTGAGTTAAGTTGACACTATGTGTGAAGGAGAGCAAAGCAAAGTCTGAGTGAGAACGCGACACAATGTTTGAGCGAATTATATGCAATGGGTCAATAAGGGCGAAGAAACATCTGAGTGGCGACGTCACAATGTTTGAGCGAAGACGCAACGCGTGACAGAGAACAAAGCAGAGAATAAGGGAGAACGACGTAACGTGTAAAGAAGGGCCCGTATTGTGTGACATCTGAACGTGAAATGAGGACAAAAAACTCATCCCATCAAATACAAAACTCATGGAGTTAGAAGTGTAATTCCAGAAATAAACTAATTGCTTTTCAATCCATTCGTATATTTAAAAGGAACTCTTACTTAACGATGCATTTAGTTCGATGACTATTTCGGTTTTTGTTTTCAAACACAACTATTAGCCTCGTTTCATACGAATTGCACTGAATAGAAATAAGATCGTTTATTACATTGTCCTAGCGCGTGTGTACGCGGGCGTGAGTGAGCGCGTGAAATTAGTCGCACGCCATCAACATCTCTCAACTGTCTTAATGTAGTTTTACGTAACAATGAGTAATTTGCATGGGAATCTCTCTGTCAGTCTGTGCCTCTCCTTCTCCGATTCCGTAACTCTTCCCCCTTCTCTTTGCGCCTCCCGTGCCTCGGCGTATAATTCACCTTTACAAACAAGCTCTCCTCAAAACGGAACTGAATTCGCTCCTAACGAAACATTCAGTCGCTCGATCGTTCATATCGCACGACTTTCTGTTCCCGTCACCTTCAACTTTCTCCGGTTTCAATCTTTAACAATTAGCGTCAAATTTTCTCGGAAAGGTCAGCAAGAGCGCGGGTCCAATCGATTCAGTTTAATATTCGACTTGTTCTTCCTGTTGGCTAAACGGTTCGACACGGCACTTCAAGGACGTCTTACCAGAGTAAACCGATGCGCAGAACTATACAAGGTTGTTGGAGCTCTCAATCAGACGGTAACTCATTATGTACAAACCTCAAAACTAAATACTCTTTAAAATAACAAACATATCTCTAGCCATATTGTTATTTCTGAACGTAAGTAAACCTTGGTAAGTCACGATTGAGTGCGTTTGTCTCCTGAAGGAGGATAAGGTACGATAGATTCTGTCTATGTATGTAATTCCGATCGATAAATTTGCCTGTTATCCTCTGTGAAAGATGAGAAGTGGATTGTGTATGATATATAGAATTCCAAGGTTGGAAAAGAGAAAAAGAGAGTTACAGGAAAGAGTTAAGGCTAAGGAAGTGACAAGTGTTTAGTTATCTTCTTCCTTAGCAGGTCATGGGCAGTGAAAATAATACATAAGCAAGCCTTTCTATAAACGTTACGCTACACTTACTCATGGTCGTAAAGGCTCGCCAAGTCGCGAGTAGGGAGAAGAATGAAGATGCATTGGCATGAAATATGAAAGACTAATGAGAAACAGAATGATTGTTATAGAAACATCATAAAGGAATTGGAGAAACATTATGGCTTTAGTCTCTCAATGATTTGAAGAAATAATTCCGCAAAGTGAAAATTATAGCATTAGTCGCTCAACCGTTTAAAGAAATTATTCTATATAGTAAAAAGTATGCCTCTAATCGCTCAACCAAAAGAAAATTTTCCACATTATAGAAAATACGCCTCGAACGGCTCGACTACTTGAAATCTTTCTTTTTAGGAAAATCATATCTCGAATTTCTCCATACCATATTAAGAAACCATTCCACGACATACAAATTAACACCACGAGTCGCTCAACCGCTTAACGAAACCTTTCCACATAATAAAATTTACACCCCAAGCCAAGGGTGATCCGTGGATAGAAATGTGCATGACAAACATAGAAGATTATTTTTAAAAGCAAACTGTATGAAACAAAACTAGGAGAACAAAGTTCGCAACTAAGGTAGCAATAAAGTGCTTATAGGTCAGGACAGCTAGAAGTATCGGTCCTCCTACAATAGGTATCAGTATTTGGCTGATCCTTGGCTAGAAATGTGCAGGGCGAGAAGATTATTTTCAGAAGCAAAAGTATGAAACAAATATAGGATAACAAAGTTCGCAATAAGATGGAATATAAAGTGCTTATAGGTCAGCACAGCTAGAAGTATCGGTCCTCTTACAATAGGTATCAGTATTTGGCTGATCCTTGGCTAGAAATGTGCAGGGCGAGAAGATTATTTTCAGAAGCAAAAGTATGAAACAAATATAGGATAACAAAGTTCGCAATAAGATGGAATATAAAGTGCTTATAGGTCAGCACAGCTAGAAGTATCGGTCCTCTTACAATAGGTATCAGTATTTGGCTGATCCTTGGCTAGAAATGTGCAGGGCGAGAAGATTATTTTCAGAAGCAAAAGTATGAAACAAATATAGGATAACAAAGTTCGCAATAAGATGGAATATAAAGTGCTTATAGGTCAGCACAGCTAGAAGTATCGGTCCTCTTACAATAGGTATCAGTATTTGGCTGATCCTTGGCTAGAAATGTGCAGGGCGAGAAGATTATTTTCAGAAGCAAAAGTATGAAACAAATATAGGATAACAAAGTTCGCAATAAGATGGAATATAAAGTGCTTATAGGTCAGCACAGCTAGAAGTATCGGTCCTCCTACAATAGGTATCAGTATTTGGCTGATCCTTGGCTAGAAATGTGCAGGGCGAGAAGATTATTTTCAGAAGCAAACTGTATGAAATAAAATTAGGATAACAAATTTCGCAACTAAGGTGGAGGACATAGTGCTTATAGGTCAGGACAGCTAGAAGAATCGGTCCTTCTACAATAGGTAGCAATATTTGGGCGATCCTTGAATAGAAATGTGCAGGGCGAGAAGATTATTTTCAGAAGCAAACTGTATGAAATAAAATTAGGATAACAAATTTCGCAACTAAGGTGGAGGACATAGTGCTTATAGGTCAGGACAGCTAGAAGAATCGGTCCTTCTACAATAGGTAGCAATATTTGGGCGATCCTTGAATAGAAATGTGCAGGGCGAGAAGATTATTTTCAGAAGCAAATTGTATGAAATAAAATTAGGATAGCAAATTTCGCAACTAAGGTGGAGGACATAGTGCTTATAGGTCAGGACAGCTAGAAGAATCGGTCCTTCTACAATAGGTAGCAATATTTGGGCGATCCTTGAATAGAAATGTGCAGGGCGAGAAGATTATTTTCAGAAGCAAATTGTATGAAATAAAATTAGGATAGCAAATTTCGCAACTAAGGTGGAGGACATAGTGCTTAAAGGCCGTGACTGCTAGGAGAATCGGTCCTCCACCAATAGGTTTCAGTATTTGGACGATATAGGTTAGAAATGTGCAGAGTGAGAAGTCTATTTTGAAAAGCAAACTGTATGAAACAACATTAGGAGAACAAAGCCCACAACTAAGGTGGAAGAAAAAGGGCTTATAGGTCGGGATAGCTAAAAGAATAGACCTGAAATAGGTCTTCCTCAAATAGGTACAAGTATTTGGCGGATCCTGGAATCATATGTGCAGGTCGAGAAAATTATATTCAGTTAGTAACTGAAAAGGTTATTATCATTCTGTATAAGTATGTAATAAATGTAAATGCTTCCCTTTTCTATAGTAATTTCAAACAAAGTTACGTAATTATATTGACAATGGCCTTTAATATAATGTAGTTAATGAAATATTAGGAATAAAATAATCGGAATGATCGAATTGGGACGTCGGTGACAGATTTATCCGCTAGAGATACTAACTGTCGGCTCTACGTTAAAAACTGTACAATAACCTTTTATGAATTGCTGCAACATTTAGTTTTAGTTGTAACTAGATATATAAAGCTCTACCTCTGTCTATAGTAACAGTATATCTCTTATTGTGATCAAACTCGGTTTTTAGTAATAAAACTGAATCCAAGCAATGCATGCTACTAAAATTAATCACTGGCATTTTACTCGTGTTCTTGAATCCGACACCTGGTCGCTCCGTTGTAACTTCAGTCTATGAAGCTGTCTCTAGCCTTCGCTCCGGGCTGTAAGACGACTGAATGTCAACCGTCGCGAAAGTCTTACATGCTGGCAATTTGTTACTTCAGACTCTATAAAACAAGTTTACACGCTGATTTTAATTCGAAGGGAAATCTGTTTTTAAACCTTCCACTGAAATTGTTTTTACTTTAAACCATCTAATATATTTCAAGGAATTCAATTTTTAAAGGATTTTAAACTTTGTACATTAGTCAGACTATTTAAAATTCTCCAAACCAGACTCGAAATTACCCATAAGAATTGTTAGTCTCGAAATAAGCTGCCGTATTTCTTAGCCGCATTTATTAGACCATAACACTGGCCTGTGTTATTAACATTTATCCTAAAGCAAGAGTCTTAATAACTAGTCTGAAAAAACACTTGTTTCGCCATTTCGGTCGGTTTCTTCAGGGATCCACTTTTGGTAATTTAACGCTCGGTCTACAATCAAGCTGCAAGCATTGTCTTTTCATTTGCAGACGCTCGCTTCTGTTTCCTTAATGAGACACCTATTAGCTACGTAAATTAATATTTTTACCCAAATAATGATTTATAAATTTCTATGAAATATTTGAAAAATACTTTAAAATATGAGAAGAACAGTACCGCACACAAACAGGCTACACCTATATTGTTTTTTAACCAAATTTTATAGTGTTTGGTGTCGTTCTTCTTATATTTTTACATATTTTTCAAATATTCGATAAAAATTTTGAAATTATAATTCGATAAGAAAGTCAAGTTACTTAGTAGGAATGCTAGTAGGTGACTCATTAAATAGACAGCAGCGGGGGCTGCAAGTGATATGACACATCCGGGTCTACAAGACACAGACTACTACTACATATATGATGGACGGAATGTAAAAGCAATGACAGAACGTTTTTACCATGACTCCGATGGAGAGTACGTCTACATCACAAATCCGACTTTACACTTAAGCATTAACCCTTATCTACACCCCGGAGCAGAATTGTGTGTTTTCCTTATTCTATCTGTATTCAGAAGCGTTTATATATTCTGCAAGTTGTGTGACCTAGCTGCTGGACAATGCAGACAGTCATGCCAGTAAGAAAGTTTAGGCGGCATCCGTTCGACCACTGCATGACTGGCTATTCCTCGTGGCATTTAGCATTAAGCTTTCACCAGTTCTGTGTTCTCTGTGGATGGAAGTCACCTAATTGCACATTGACGGAACATAAGCTTAGCGGTCGAATTAATTGAATGGGGAAAAGATTCTTTCCGCAGTCCTTTTACAGGAATTAGTACTCTAAAAGAATGGGTTGACATGTTGGCCTCATATCGTGCTAGTCGGAAATGCTCGTTATCCTACTACGAAGGTAACTAACGTATTCCCATTTTGATTCCATGAACGTGAACTACCTTCCGTCCGAAACCCACATGGAATCTATTGCTTTACCCACGTATTTGATACATATGGATTCCCAACTCATTTCCATAAACATACAAATACCCCTTCAAAATTGTTATTTTGTCACATAAACTTCTATCTACAGTGAGAAAGCCATTAGTTATAAAACATGTTTCGGATGCATTACCATTCTTAAATATTGAAATTTAGGAAGATTATTGGAATAATACTGATATTGCATTTCCCTGTTTAGAGTCATTCTTGATTGAAAAACCAGACAATGGTGAAATTTGGTGATAAGGCATCTCCTTGGATAATGTCATTGTCCATTATAAAATCAGACAATAGTGGCAAACAGTGGTCAGGCATCGCCTCGGATAATGTCATTCTTGGTTAAGAAATCGGACAATGGTGAGCATTGGTGGCAAGGTATCGCCTTAGATAATGTCCTCCTTGATTAGAAACCCATTTAATGGTGACGTACTGGTGGTAAGGCACCACCTTGGATAATGCAATTCTTGATGAGAAAACCAGACAGTAGTGACACTGGTGGTAAGGCACCGCCTTGGATAATGCAATTCTTGATTAGAAAACCATAGTATGGTGACATTCTAGTAGTAAGGGATCGGCTTGTATAATGTCATTCTTGATCAAAATACCAGAAAATGGTGACACAATGGTGGTAATATGACACCTTGGATAATGTCATTCTTGATCAGAATACCAGACAAAGGTGACATACTGGTGGTAAGATGTCACCTTGGATAATGTCATTCTTGATTAGAAAATCATACAATGGTGACATTCTAGTAGTAAGGGATCGGCTTGTATAATGTCATTCTTGATCAAAATACCAGAAAATGGTGACACAATGGTGGTAATATGACACCTTGGATAATGTCATTCTTGATCAGAATACCAGACAAAGGTGACATACTGGTGGTAAGATGTCACCTTGGATAATGTCATTCTTGATTAGAAAATCATACAATGGTGACATTCTAGTAGTAAGGGATCGGCTTGTATAATATCATTCTTGATCAGAATACCAGACAAAGGTGACACACTGGTGGCAAGGTGTCACCTTGGATAATGTTTTTCTTGATTAGAAAACCAGACAACGGTGACATTCTAGTAAGTAGTAAGAGATCGGCTTGTATAATGGCATTCTTGATCAGAATACCAGATAAAGGTGACACACTTGTGGTAAGATGTCACCTTGGATAATGTTATTCTTGATTAGAAAACCATACAATGGTGACATTCTAGTAGTAAGGGATCGGCTTGTATAATGTCATTCTTGATCAGAATATCAGACAAAGGTGACATACTGGTGGTAAGATGTCACCTTGGATAATGTTATTTTTTATTAGAAAACCATACAATGGTGACATTCTAGTAGTAAGGGATCGGCTTGTATAATGTCATTCTTGATCAGAATACCAGACAACGGTCACACACTGATAATAATTCATCATATTTTCAAACTTTATATACACTTTAATGTTTCATAACTATATGTGTGTGTGTCAGGAAATGAAATGAATATTTTTGTAGGTCCTCAGACCAAATAGTTATGGTTTTATTACTCGCGTTTTATTACTTTAAAATGTTGATATACAAGTTCTGTAAATACGGTTATTAAGGTTAACGTCAGCTCTTGCAACTTTCTCTATTGCCCTCATAAACTTCATTTTGCTTAATGTTTTCTGAAATATAACATTGAAACTTTGTGAATATTTTCACCTTCATCAAAAACCAGTGTCATGAGGGAATGTGTTTAGAATTATGAATATATCGATATCATATGCCGAACCCATATATTACTTTCATTTATGTTCTTGTGTCATATTGCTCATTATTATAATTGGTGATAAACTCGTTGAACTAAATAGTGGTTTATATTTAATGTTGTTGAATAACTAAATGAAAATGTTTAGCTGTAGAATTGTATCAGCGCTGGTGTTCGGCCACTAATATCAAGGAGCAACGTAGAATACAAGTAGGTTAAATTTTGGATATTAGAACGCAAGAACTGCAAATAGAGAAAATTATCAAAATAGTACACATACTTATATGGTTGAGAGATCTTTGCCACTATCAATGCACGAACTCTCCTTGCTGAACATCAGCGACCATAACAGGTGTCATAACGTTGAGAAAAAATAGGCTGGTAGATATTTTTGCCACTTTTATTGCGCGAATGTTCCTCGTTGAGCATCCAGCCCAAATAACAGGTACCATAACCGTAAGGAGGGAAATGGGCTGGTAGCTAATTCTGCCACTTTAATTGAACGAATGTTCCTCGCTGAGCATCCAGCCCAAATAACAGGTACCATAATCGTAAGGAGGGAAATGGGCTGGTAGCTAATTCTGCCACTTTAATTGAACGAATGTTCCTCGCTGAGCATCCAGCCCAAATAACAGGTACCATAATCGTAAGGAGGGAAATGGGCTGGTAGCTAATTCTGCCACTTTAATTGAACGAATGTTCCTCGCTGAGCATCCAGCACAATTAATAGGTACCAAAACCGTGAGCAGGGAAATGGGCTGGTAGATATTTTTGCCACTTTTATTGCGCGAATGTTCCTCGCTGAGCATCCAGCCCAAATAACAGGTACCATAATCGTAAGGAGGGAAATGGGCTGGTAGATATTTTTGCCACTTTCATTGCGCGAATGTTCCTCGCTGAGCATCCAGCCCAAATAACAGGTACCATAATCGTAAGGAGGGAAATGGGCTGGTAGCTAATTCTGCCACTTTAATTGAACGAATGTTCCTCGCTGAGCATCCAGCACAATTAATAGGTACCAAAACCGTGAGCAGGGAAATGGGCTGGTAGATATTTTTGCCACTTTTATTGGCGAATGTTCCTCGCTGAGCATCCAGCCCAAATAACAGGTACCATAATCGTAAGGAGGGAAATGGGCTGGTAGCTAATTCTGCCACTTTAATTGAACGAATGTTCCTCGCTGAGCATCCAGCCCAATTAATAGGTACCAAAACCGTGAGCAGGGAAATGGGCTGGTAGATATTTTTGCCACTTTTATTGGCGAATGTTCCTCGCTGAGCATCCAGCCCAAATAACAGGTACCATAATCGTAAGGAGGGAAATGGGCTGGTAGCTAATTCTGCCACTTTAATTGAACGAATGTTCCTCGCTGAGCATCCAGCCCAAATAACAGGTACCATAATCGTAAGGAGGAAAATGGGCTGGTAGCTAATTCAGCCACTTTAATTGAACGAATGTTCCTCGCTGAGCATCCAGCCCAAATAACAGGTACCATAATCGTAAGGAGGGAAATGGGCTGGTAGATATTTTTGCCACTTTTATTGGCGAATGTTCCTCGCTGAGCATCCAGCCCAAATAACAGGTACCAT
Source organism: Prosapia bicincta (assembly GCA_036971475.1). NCBI lineage: Eukaryota > Metazoa > Arthropoda > Insecta > Hemiptera > Cercopidae > Prosapia > Prosapia bicincta. Next base: position 134,859,075 of record JBAIZL010000002.1, on the reverse strand, counting down.
AATCGTAAGGAGGGAAATGGGCTGGTAGCTAATTCTGCCACTTTAATTGAACGAATGTTCCTCGCTGAGCATCCAGCCCAATTAATAGGTACCAAAACCGTGAGCAGGGAAATGGGCTGGTAGATATTTTTGCCACTTTTATTGCGCGAATGTTCCTCGCTGAGCATCCAGCCCAAATAACAGGTACCATAATCGTAAGGAGGGAAATGGGCTGGTAGCTAATTCTGCCACTTTAATTGAACGAATGTTCCTCGCTGAGCATCCAGCCCAAATAACAGGTACCATAATCGTAAGGAGGGAAATGGGCTGGTAGCTAATTCTGCCACTTTAATTGAACGAATGTTCCTCGCTGAGCATCCAGCCCAAATAACAGGTACCATAATCGTAAGGAGGGAAATGGGCTGGTAGCTAATTCTGCCACTTTAATTGAACGAATGTTCCTCGCTGAGCATCCAGCACAATTTATAGGTGCCAAAACCGTGAGGAGGGAAATGGGCTGGTAGCTAATTCTGCCACATTAATTGAACGAATGTTCCTCGCTGAGCATCCAGCCCAAATAAAAGGTACCATAACCGTAAGGAGGGAAATGGGCTGGTAGCTAATTCTGCCACATTAATTGAACGAATGTTCCTCGCTGAGCATCCAGCCCAAATAACAGGTACCAAAACCGTGAGGAGGGAAATGGGCTGGTAGATAATTTTGCCACTTTTATTGCGCGAAATCTTCCCGCTGAGCATCCAGTGCATCAGCAGGTGCAATATACATGAGAAGGAGAAGTGGCTGGTAGTTAATTTAGCCACTTAAATTGAGCGAACTCTCTGAATATCCAGCGCGCATAAAAGGTGTCATAGGCATGAGGAGAACCCGTCATTATTTATTTTCGAAATAGATGTATCTTCGACCCGAGCCCTCAATACCTCACGGTCTCGACTCTTGGTAGTGACTAAATACTTTGTTGCTGTTCATTTCACCTTTGAACATCGCCATGAAATCAAACCGACCGCATTTTGTCGTTGTAAGTTATAGTAGCAGCCTTCGTAGAGCGCCCACTGTTTATCCTTGGTTGTTGTAGAATGCCATGGTTGTACAAACGACACCGGATACACTCACTACGAACGGTTCGAATGCAGCGAGAAGGGAGGTAGGGGTGTAGGATTTGGATGTTTCGTGTTCAGTGGCATTCCGCGGCCCTCTTCACCTTGCACCAATGTGACATTTGTGTCGCTGGACGTATGTGTCACTGGGCGCATTTGACATGATACCACGCCAACCACCTAAAACACACTATAGGTAGGTCTAAAAAGGACAAATTACCGGGAATAAAGGAAAATTATGACATCATCCCGCGTGAAGAAAGATGTCTACACGCAACCCGTGTGTGTGTGTGTGTGTGTGTGTGTGTGTGTGTGTGTGTGTGTGTGTGTGTGTGTGTGTGTGTGTGTGTGTGTGTGTGTGTGTGTGTTGTTTGTGTAAGCATGTGCCAGTCTGTGTGTCGCTATACAAATTTGCTTTAGTGATTAATGAGGTAACAAGTAGACACATCTGTTTGACCCAAGAGAAAAGTATGGTTAAGAAAAGGGACTTCATATTACGTCTACATCTTCGGTCTCTATGCGATATTCTCTTCTGCTCTTCCTGTTAAAACAGTGTGTGTATTGAAAAGATTTCGGCCAGTGGATTTTGGTGAAGCATTTTCGACGTTAAGCTGCCGCTTAGCAGTTATATCAACCACTTGACGATAGCGATAATGGGTTACATTATGAAGCTGTAAACACGTTGGTTAGATCACGCCTCCCGAGGTTTAAGGCAGTCAACGTGTTACGAAGCATGTATTTCCAAAGAAACGGTTGGCATGGTTCTTTACAAGAAAAAAAATAATACTAATTCAGGAAATTAGTGCCCTAACTGTGTTTTATGCAAGGAACGTAACCATCGATATATCGTTTCCAAGCTTAGTATTGAGGTTTTTTTTTGAATAAGTAGTATTTTAGCTAATAATAAGAAAGGTAGATAGGGAATGGGGAATCAGTATGTTTTCTGGCAGGTCTGCTGGTGCTGTTTTCATACACGAGTTACCGTGCTAGTTGCTTGCACTATGGATATCCGGAGAGTCTATTGGCTCTCGTTGGTACTTTAGAGCGAAAAATCGAAATAGTTTTGCATCTCTTTTAAATGCGTCCGGCAAAGAAATCACATTACTTGGGAACACTGATGAGAGATAATAGAAGAATTAAAGAAAGAAAACAGAACCTACTTTAATTAAAAGAACCCGGATATATAGTTTTTTCTTAATAAAAATTACAAAAATAATTTTCCAGTAACGAAAACATAAGCTTATTACCCACAAAACTTTGAAGTAGGCGCCGAATTTCGTACGTGGACTCATATTTAACATACTGAACTGGAAAAATAAAGGGATTTTACATAATTGGAGCTCCTTGCCATGCAAATTAACGATGATATAAGCACAAACTAATCAATGATTTCTTCCATAGACGTATTTTATAAATTTTAAAAGAAATTTATTAAATTGTTGATTCAAAAGATTTAATGAGATATTATCTCTTATATTTATAAGCATCTATAATAATCACATTCCGTGTATATCATTCAAAGAAGGTTGAATTTTAGGAAATTTGTATATCTGAAAGAAAAATATAATATTTTTCATTCGACAAGATTTGATAATGTATGGTATTTTCCGAGAACAAAGATAAGTTATCTTCCTGCATAATCTTAATATCGAACACATGAAATATTTGTTTCGTGAGAAGACTCCATGATTCGCTTAATCATGGGACATGAAAAAATAAAACATTTGATTGTTTAGAAATTGTTTGAAATAGATTTGATGGATTAGGCAATACAAGGTATGATTGCGGCTTGTGGGTAATAAGCCTATGATAAATTTTGTTTTCGTTGTTGGAAAATTATTTCGTACTATTTAGTAACTAAGAACTAAACATTCGGGTTTTTTGAAGTCGATTATGTTTGTTTAAATTTGTTTAATTTTTTTTTATATTTAGAAGTAAGATCTAAATACCTCCAAGGCTTCACCTTTTATTTGCAAGCAAAATCACTTTGATCGGTTCAATACTTCTAAAATTATCGTGGAACAAACATTACAAAAGGAAACAAACGGGTCGAATACAGAACCTCCTCTTTTTTGAAGTCGGTTAAAAAGAGGTAAAATGGCAACGTGACTGGATTTTTTATCGATATTCCGATATAGGCCATATAACGTATCAATGAACGGTCCTCACACAATTCAGTTTAAGTTGCCCGAAATAATCCAAATTAAACTACAAAATGTCTCTTAATTTTGTAATAACTACAAACTATTATTGATGTCTCGAATATTTTTTTTTCTTAAAGTGAAAATACACAGAATCATAACATTTAGAGAGTTAGGAACACGAAAACGCACATTGAGAACATCCTGTATCTTTGTCAGCTGGAAGCCATCATCGCCTAGTAGGGAGGGATGTGGCAATTAAAAACATAATTATTGAAATGACTCTATTACTTACTTTGTCACCTCGAGACTATGATTTCCTAGTAGGCCTTTAGGGAATCCTGAACACAAGTATATTTAAAACACACCGTAACTTACTTTATCTATCATTTCCTGGTAGACAAGCGGAAACTTGTTTATTGGAAGCGCTCTGTAACTTGTTTGTCTATTAAATGCTATCCTCTCCTAATAGAAATGAGGCAAATAAACACGGGTGTATTAAAACAGCTTTATTCAAAATCAAGAGCACAGTGGCACAATATATTACAATAAAAATACTGGAAACAACCCCAATACCACACAAATTATAAAAAATAACTGATATTACAAGTTACCTATGATTAAACACTTAAGTACATTTCTATGACCATGTCATCAAAGGGTATTATTATAAAATTACAATCTAGAAATCAACAAGATACAAACTAGAATGACTTGTATAATCAGTTATTTTTTATTACTTTTGTGGTGGTTTCCAATATTTTTATTGCAAATTCACTTTGTTACTCAATGTATGTCCACGAGGATATCATCTCCTGGTAAGGCTGTGATGACGTAAAAGCAGGTATAATGACACCATTTTGTAACTTACTTTGTCAACTTGAGGATATTGTCTTCGGCATGGGATGTGGCAACTTGAATACAAGTATAATGAAAACAGTCTGTAACTCATTTTGTCACTTTTGGGTAATCACTTCCAGGTCGCCATGTGACCTCTAAAACACAAATGTATTGAAGGAGCTTAGTAACTTACTATGTCATCTCAAGAATATCATATCTTGGCAGTGACGTTACAGTTTGAACAAAGTACACCTCTGTAACTTACTTTGTCACTTCGAGGCTACCACTGCCTAGTAGTTCCATGGAAACGTGAGCATAGGTATATTGAAAGCACTCTATAACTTACTTTTCTATCTTGAAGCCATCATCTCCTGGTAGACAAGTGTAAACTTAAACACAGATATATTGAAAGCGCTCTGTAACTTACTTTGACATATCAATGTTATCATATCCTGGTAGTGACGTTACAGTTTGAACAAAGTACACCTCTGTAACTTACTTTGTCACTTCGAGGCTACCACTGCCTAGTAGTTCCATGGAAACGTGAGCATAGGTATATTGAAAGCACTCTATAACTTACTTTTCTATCTTGAAGCCATCATCTCCTGGTAGACAAGTGTAAACTTAAACACAGATATATTGAAAGCTTTCTGTAACTTACTTTGACATATCAATGTTATCATATCCTGGTAGTGACGTTACAGTTTGAACAAAGTACACCTCTGTAACTTACTTTGTCACTTCGAGGCTACCACTGCCTAGTAGTTCCATGGAAACGTGAGCATAGGTATATTGAAAGCACTCTATAACTTACTTTTCTATCTTGAAGCCATCATCTCCTGGTAGACAAGTGTAAACTTAAACACAGATATATTGAAAGCTTTCTGTAACTTACTTTGACATCTCAAGGTTATCATATCCTGGTAGTGACGTTACAGTTTGAACAAAGTACACCTCTGTAACTTACTTTGTCACTTCGAGGCTACCACTGCCTAGTAGTTCCATGGAAACGTGAGCATAGGTATATTGAAAGCACTCTATAACTTACTTTTCTATCTTGAAGCCATCATCTCCTGGTAGACAAGTGTAAACTTAAACACAGATATATTGAAAGCTTTCTGTAACTTACTTTGACATCTCAAGGTTATCATATCCTGGTAGTGACGTTACAGTTTGAACAAAGTACACCTCTGTAACTTACTTTGTCCCTTCGAGGCTACCACTGCCTAGTAGTTCCATGGAAACGTGAGCATAGGTATATTGAAAGCACTCTATAACTTACTTTTCTATCTTGAAGCCATCATCTCCTGGTAGACAAGTGTAAACTTAAACACAGATATATTGAAAGCGCTCTGTAACTTACTTTGACATATCAATGTTATCATATCCTGGTAGTGACGTTACAGTTTGAACAAAGTACACCTCTGTAACTTACTTTGTCACTTCGAGGCTACCACTGCCTAGTAGTTCCATGGAAACGTGAGCATAGGTATATTGAAAGCACTCTATAACTTACTTTTCTATCTTGAAGCCATCATCTCCTGGTAGACAAGTGTAAACTTAAACACAGATATATTGAAAGCTTTCTGTAACTTACTTTGACATATCAATGTTATCATATCCTGGTAGTGACGTTACAGTTTGAACAAAGTACACCTCTGTAACTTACTTTGTCACTTCGAGGCTACCACTGCCTAGTAGTTCCATGGAAACGTGAGCATAGGTATATTGAAAGCACTCTATAACTTACTTTTCTATCTTGAAGCCATCATCTCCTGGTAGACAAGTGTAAACTTAAACACAGATATATTGAAAGCTTTCTGTAACTTACTTTGACATCTCAAGGTTATCATATCCTGGTAGTGACGTTACAGTTTGAACAAAGTACACCTCTGTAACTTACTTTGTCACTTCGAGGCTACCACTGCCTAGTAGTTCCATGGAAACGTGAGCATAGGTATATTGAAAGCACTCTATAACTTACTTTTCTATCTTGAAGCCATCATCTCCTGGTAGACAAGTGTAAACTTAAACACAGATATATTGAAAGCTTTCTGTAACTTACTTTGACATCTCAAGGTTATCATATCCTGGTAGTGACGTTACAGTTTGAACAAAGTACACCTCTGTAACTTACTTTGTCCCTTCGAGGCTACCACTGCCTAGTAGTTCCATGGAAACGTGAGCATAGGTATATTGAAAGCACTCTATAACTTACTTTTCTATCTTGAAGCCATCATCTCCTGGTAGACAAGTGTAAACTTAAACACAGATATATTGAAAGCTTTCTGTAACTTACTTTGACATCTCAAGGTTATCATATCCTGGTAGTGACGTTACAGTTTGAACAAAGTACACCTCTGTAACTTACTTTGTCCCTTCGAGGCTACCACTGCCTAGTAGTTCCATGGAAACGTGAGCATAGGTATATTGAAAGCACTCTATAACTTACTTTTCTATCTTGAAGCAATCTTGTCCTGGTAGACAAGTGAAAACTTGAACAGATATACTGAAAGCACTGTGTAACTTACTTTGTCCATCGGAGGTGTTCAGCTCTTGGTGACTAAACAAACTTTCCCACTAGAAGCTTTCCGCCACGGATATCGCTGTGTATCATATTGAAAACTAATGACAGAAGTGATTGTCGGGAAGTAGAAAGTTGCAAATAAAAACAATATCAGCTGCTCAGTCAAGTAGAGACAGTCGATTGCTGGAAATACTGTGCTACAGTTTTTGTATGAAATTGCAAAGTCCACCAGAACGAACTTCGCCTGCACTGTTGTGACGGGTCCTTAAATAGTGATTATTTGTGTGAAATGTCTTTATTAATTATATTTTAAACTTGTCTGGTGGGTATTGAAGAACTGTTTTGGGATAAATTTAATACTGAGGAATGAATGAGCGGTTCGTTTGAAAAGTGTTATATATCCAGAAATATAAGTATGTCAATGGAAATATTATAGAAGTATATCAATATACCTAATATAATACACAATATTAAGAGCACAGTGGTACAATATATTACAATGAAAATATTGGAAATAACCCCAATACCACAAAAAAATAATAAAAAATAACAAATAAAACAAGTTACTTAATATTAAACCCTTATGTACATTTCGATGTAATAAGACCCTCTGATGATGATGACATGGTGATCGAAATGTACATAAGGGTTTAATCTTAAGTAACTTGTTTTATTTGTTATTTTTGATTATTTTTTGTGGTATTGGGGTTATTTCCAATATTTTCATTGTAATACCTAATATAAGTATACCAATAGAATACTTATATTGTTGTACTATATAAGCATGCCAATAGTATATCAATATAATTCTATTTATCGCTATGGTATGGACTTTGTGCTTATTTAAAGCAGGACATTTTAACAATAAAATGTTGAGAACACACAAAATTGCTACTAATAACTTAATACAAGTTACAATTAAATTCGTCTAACTCGGCCGAGATTAGAACTATGCAGAGCAAACACGTTATGATAGATCTATGATGGCTCGTCAGACAGAGTAGTGGTTGAAAACAGATCCAGGTTTCATGTTTTCTATTGCCAGAAGAAATAGTCTAATTAAATGCACTTTAAAAACTGAAAAGTGAGTCCAGAAAATGTTTACAACAGTTTTGTCTCAGCTGTCGATAATATAATCTGTAAATATTCAATGGCTTTACGCCTGTCTACCCTTGACCCAGCCCGGCAGGTCATGGCCGAGATGTGTCAAAGTCGCTTCTTCGTTGTCATCGTTGCCGTCATTGTTTAAAGGACAAGAGGTCATCGCCCCTCATAACGTTACCCCACGGGCCCACACCTTCAAGTCGGCTTCACGAAATCGCTCTTTACGCATCTGCGATGCATAATAAAATATTTATCAAATTTCAACATATATTAGGTTAGCGAAAGTTTAGCCTAGCTTGTGAGTAGAAGTAATACATAAATAACAACTCAGTCAATAATTAATTTCCACTTATCAATGTCGTTAATAAGTATAAGTAAACGAATTCTAAACTAAACCAGTAATTATCTAAATTATTAATTTATTAATTTTAATAAATTTATTTAATAGATTAATTATTTATTAAATTAGGTTGTTTAATCGTTTATTTATTTCGAATTATTTTTGGAAATCAAATCTTCAATTTGAAATGTATCGCTGTTTTATTTTTGTTATACATTTTAAAGTTGTGTTTTTATTATTGTAATTCCAGTGTTTCACGGCCGAAACGTTTGGACGAGCTCTCGCATTTCCTTCCGCCTATCTATAGTGACGGAGATCGAGACACTGTAAGCAACAAATATAACACGCGCTTTATCCTTCTAACATTTGTTCACACGACTCAAGGAAGCTCGGAAGGATTTCTCTCTACTCCCATCTGCTCCCGTCTGTCCCCCTCCCCGTTATGGGACGATAGCCGTTGCTGGTCCTTCATTTAGTCTCCCAAGTCCCTCTTTCCACAATATGTAAAATCCACTGTAAAAATCCTCTCACTATTCCGACAGACAGTAGAGACACTTCAGGATTCAATCCTACAGGATATATCCTAGGCTAAGGACATTCAAGTAATTAGCTGAATCCTGTCATTGTATGAATAATCTCTTTCGCATCCGCAATATGTATATTTTTCATATGTTTTATGATATCTGATATGTGACTATCAGATATGCGATATGTCAGATATGTGACTATCAGATATGTGACATATCAGGTATGTGATTATCAGATATGTGACATATTTGAGATGTGCCTATTAGATATGTAACTATCAGATATGTGATTGTCAGACATACCAGATATGTTTAACCAAATATGGTTAGTTTAATAAGACATTCAATAGTTAGGCCGATGCTATTGATTTTATTTGTAAAAGGTTATCCAATAATTTTTTCCAGGATATTATTGAAAACGTTGGATTAACCGTGATACAACTTGTTGATTGTTCTTCCAATTTAAAATAAAAATCAGATACTTCTTAGTATTTCATCTATCAGATGTTTAGTAAATTGTTTCCAATTTAATCAAACATTACACTTTAGTTTCGTTCTATTAGTAATTTTGTGAGTTTATAGTGAGCTTAGACTAGTATATTATTTATATATTTCTTATAAAATACATCAAAACTGTATTAGTTTTATTATTTCACACGACGAGCCTTTTTATAACCAAGCGCATAGCCAGGGTGCTTGAGACGCTCCAGCCCGCCCCCGAAAGTTTCTGAGCTAAATAATGGTATTTTGCCAGATTTACAAAATATATTGTCATTTCACGTATAAATATAGAGTACCATATGATGATACCTTATATATTTCGTCCCACTATTTATTAATAAATGCAGTGACATTATATAGTGTAGAGTTGCAGCCATACAAGCAACTCTCTTAACGTTCATTACTTTTAGTCATTCATTGTAGATAATATGGCTTGCGCTGCATTTTGGTTAGACCATCCTCCTTTTTAACTTAGCCCCACTCTCAAACTAAATGCTGACTTCGTGCCTGCTTATAACGAAATGAATCGGCGAATATCCAGTTTGTAATCTCCGTTACAGGTTAGAAGTACGGTAATTAGCTTATGACCCCCTTGTCAGATCACATTCGTAAGCAAGAGCACCGTTGCAGTTCAAGTTGATGCAGACCTCAGGGGAATACACTGTAATCACCCATCTGTCTACTGCCAATTCCTTCGTCAGTTAACTTTTTGGGTTCTCCGAAATGAATTAGTTGTTATTTCATAATAATAACGATGAATTCTATTATACTGTCACCGTGGCTTAGCTGTCCGTTTTTCTCACAAGCCGGTACACTCACACACACACACACACACACACACACACACACACACACACACACACACACACACACACACACACACACACACACACACACGCACGCACGCACGCACGCACGCACACACACACACACACACACACACACACACACACACACACACACACACACACACACACACACACACACACACATATATAAATAAATAAATATATATATTTATCAATTATTGTGTTTGTGTGTGTGTGTGTGTGTGTGTGTGTGTACGCGCGCGAGCGTTCAAACCCTATTATTGAAATTTTTTCCCCAAAATGTACTTTAATATATCTAACAAAGATCTTACTGTATATATTTTCTAGTTGACTTTCGAGAGCTATATTTGTAATGATCTCATTTTCGAGCATCAGAAGACGGCTTTATTTTTGTTCAAAAGATATAACGAGTAGATTCTTGTTTACGTGCATTAAATTGTAAGTGAATACAAGAAAAAGTTTAGTCAAAAAAATGGGTCAGCGAAGTGAACATCAAGTTTTAAGTAAATCAAATGTTGTTTTCAAAGAAAGGGTTTTTAAGATATCTATTTGCACTATATTTTAGGTTTAGTAGGTTTATGAAGTTTAATGTATAAAACGCCTCTCCGACAATCGGTTTCAGCCTTCCTGTATGCTTCACTTCTTGCCCCCCCCCCCTCGTCTCCGACTATGATGAAGAAATTAGAACTGAAATTGTTTGGATTTTCTTCTTGTCACAACACCATCTAGGTCAAGACGATGAGAGTTGAACTCGACGTACATAGCCAGGGTATCGTGCCACTGCTTGTGAAAGTTTGCATATCGATTGTTTGTTTTGTAACTGGAGGAATTGCTGCAGCTCTTCAGTCCCCGCACGTTCTTTATGTTATTTCCTTGACGGAAGTGCTTGTTTGTAAAGACACTTTTTGCCGTTAGTAAACACAATTCTAGTAGTAGTCCTATTTCCTAATTTCCTTCATCGCTGGCACGTTCTTTATCTTATTACCTAGACGAAAGTGCTATAGTGAGGTAGGTACGTTGTTGGAACAGTTTCTGAACACACTTTTTGCCGTTAGTAAACACAATTCTAGTAGTAGTCCTATTTCCTAATTTCCTTCATCGCTGGCACGTTCTTTATCTTATTACCTAGACGAAAGTGCTATAGTGAGGTAGGTACGTTGTTGGAACAGTTTCTGGACACACTTTTTGCCGTTAGTAAACGCAATTCTAGTAGTAGTCCTATTTCCTAATTTCCTTCATCGCTGGCACGTTCTTTATCTTATTACCTAGACGAAAGTGCTATAGTGAGGTAGGTACGTTGTTGGAACAGTTTCTGGACACACTTTTTGCCGTTAGTAAACGCAACTCTAATTAGTAAAAGTATTGTTTTTAAATTGGTTTCATCAGTAGGGTAGAAATATCCTGTGGGCGTTGGTAATTGAGGAGGGTTGGTAGTATATTTTGGAAACATCTAATGTAATTTATAGATCATACATCCATGCCCTACCTTTATCGAAGGCTTAAAACATATAAAAAACAGTGCAATACAATTCCCTTGAGCTTTTAAGGCTTGTTCTATTATATGAGATAATTTATGAGCCAGATCTATAGCGGAAAGTTTTTTTCTGAATCCGAACGGATATTCTGAAAACATATTATTTTTAGGTCATACGTTTAATGACCGCCCTTTATAGACTGCTACAAGATTTTTTAATTCTATACCGAAAGGTTTGGATAAGAATACAAACTCTAAACTGTGGTAAATAAGAATTGACAATACAAACGTGGGTGCGTTCCATCCAAGATGCTCTCGCATTGCAGAGGACAATGTAGAGAACTAGAATCTGTCAGTTTGTGTTGCGGGTTCACTCAAAATACTTCAGGATTTGTTTACTACAGAGAAAACAGAACGTTCAGTTCAGTTATGGGAATGTTAGTGTCAGAAAGGACTGGCTGTACGGGATATCCTACGGCTCTGTAATGGCCTTGGTAACTTAGAGTTATGACAACTTACTTAATATTCTGAAACTGAATGACTAGGGCTACGATGAATTCCCCATTGTGTTATGCTCGGAACATGCATTCATTAAAATGTTGTCAGTCAATAAGTTGCAAGGAATTAAACCCTCATCAACTAACTCGTCTGAATAAATGTTTAACAAGTGCGTGGGTGGGCGGTGTTGTCTTTGGAGTGATGAGATGTCGTTATGTTTTAGCTGCTAAACCGATTTTACATAAATTACTAGTATATTACAAACCAAGTCTGGCAATATAAAAGAACTCTTTCGAGTTTGTCACTATACTAAGAGGTTTCAGGTTGTCTAAATGTGTACTATTTACTTGTTTTTTAATTGCCAATTGACTTTATCATGTTTTTATACTTATAATAAATACATTAAAGACCTCTAAATAAATTTAGTTCTCTTTTTATTAAATTTTTGTTATATGAGCTAGCAGCAGACGGCATTTGAAAAGGTCTTGTTCTAAATATTTCTCTATATAGGCCTACTGTTTGATTTTTGTCAATATCAACAAACTCTGTTCCAATACAGATAGCCAGCAGTTTTGTTGTTATTTCATTTGCGTCTTGTTTTTTTCTTCTTGTACAAAAGACATTGGGATACGGAACGGACATAGATATATTAAATTTTGAATTTCAATATTCCAGCCAGTTATTTTGTAAAGTGGGTTCCGAATACTTTTTGGTACAGATGGGGCATCCACGCGTTAATAGATAAAAGAAATCCAGGAGCTATGCATTCCATTCACAGAGACGGTTGTATTATAGTGAAGCAGATAAGTTGCTGCTGGTATATTACATTGCAATTTCAGTAAATATTTCAACATACGTATGGGTTGTTGACAGGCTATAGGCATTGCTTGGAAAAGGACGCCTGCAAACCCTCGTCTTGAGATAGGGCTCCTGTCAACCTTCGTCTTGAGGTAGGGGCGCCTGTCAATCTTCGTCTTGAGGTAGGGTGCCTGTTAACCCTCGTCTTGAGATAGGGCTCCTGTCAACCTTCGTCTTGAGGTAGGGGCGCCTGTCAATCTTCGTCTTGAGGTAGGGTGCCTGTCAACCCTCGTCTTGAGGTAGGGACGCCTGTCAAACCATGTTTTGAGGTAAGGTGTCTATAAACTCTCGTCTTGAGGTAGGGTGCCTGTCAACCCTCGTCTTGAGGTAGGGACGCCTGTCAAACCATGTTTTGAGGTAAGGTGTCTATAAACTCTCGTCTTGAGGTAGGGAGTCTGTCAAGCCTCGTTTTGAGGTAGGGACGCCTGTCAACCCACGTCTAGGGGTAGCGTGTCTTTCACATCTCGTCTAGTGGTAGGGACACCCATCAACTATCGTCTTGAAGTAGGGCTCCTTTTAAGCCTTGTCTTGGGGTAGAGGCGCCTGTCAGCTACGTCGTGAGGTAGGGCGCCGGTCAACCATGGTTTTCAGAAAGAGGTACCCGTCAACCCTCGTCTTGAGGTAAGGGGGCCTGACATCCCTTGTTTGGAGGTAGCATGCATGTCAACCCTTGTCTTGAGGTAGAGGTGCCTCTCAACCCTCGTCATGAGGCAGGGACGCCAGTCAAACTACGTCTTGAGGTTGGGCTGCCTTTCAACCCTCGCCTTGACGTAGGGCACCTATCAACATTCGTCTTGAGACAGGGGTGTCTAAACCCTCGTCTGAGGTAGGGACACCTGTCAACCGTCGTCTGAATTAGGGGTGTCTGTCAACCCTTTTCTGAGGTAGGGGCGCTTTTCAACTCTTATATTGAGGTAGGATGCCTGCCAAGCCTCGTCTTGACACATGGGTTGATAGGCGTCCCTAACTCTAAATGTAGGTGGACAAGCGCTCTACCTCAAGACGAACGTTGACAGACGCCCTACCTCAAGACGTGGTTGACAGGTGCCTCTACCTAAAGACGAGGGTTGTCAGGCGCCCCTACCTCAAGACGAGGGTTGAAATTAGCCCTAACTCAAGACGATAGTTGATGGGTGCCCATAGTTCAAGACTAGGTTTGAAAGGCGCCCCTGTAAGGACGAGGGTTGACGAATGTACCCACCTGAAGACGAGGGTTGATAGACACCTTACTTCAAGACGTGGTTTGACAGGCGTCTCTACATCAGGATGGTAGGCAGGCCCTCTTCCTCTAGACGAGGATTGACTGGCACCCTACCTTACGACGAGGTTTGACAGAATATCTCGTAACTAGTCACAGTAGCTAGTAACAGTTACAAAATTGATCAGCTTTGAGTTGAATGATTTAAGTTCCAAATATTGCTAGATTTACATTTTTTTAAAGAATCTATTTTAAGGGTTTTCTTGCTTCATCCAGGAAAATGAAGACATCTTGATATTCTACTAAATAAAAAGCACAATAGAGTTGTTGGATCAAGTATTTTCTGATTTTAAGAAGATACTGTGATCAACTTTATGGAAATGAAGGTTGTCTCTTGAGTTAAATATTTTTAGCACTGCATAACGAGTATTTCTTGTAAAAAATGTAGTGCTAAAACTAAACAATATTTTTTGTTTTTTTTTTTCTTGCAAAAATGTACACTTACAATAGGTTTTTGTAATATTTAATATGTTTGCATATTTAAAGAAAGTACTCTTAACATTTTTATTTTTATTTTTTATTACAAATGGGCCAGATCATATATTACCTTAATTTAGTCACGTAATTCGAAAAACATGACAGCATAACATGTATAAAAATGTTGAGTTACTTAGAACGTTCTAAAAACGCCGCTCTTGAGGTCCAAACACCGCGCACACTCACGAAGAGTTTAATCCTCAAGAAAGTTCCCAGTTCTAAAGCGTTCGTTTCCACCTACTTAAATAAAATTGTATAGCCTTTGAAAACATCGGAAGCAGAGGCAAATTATTATTCTTAAAAATCTTAAAATGTATGTTGACGCTTTGTCGTCATGAGTATTTATTTATGTTTCTTCATATTTCATAGAAAACAAAAATGATTTACTGTTCAGGCAAGCGCATTGGTAAGGTTGTTTCAGGTTATTTATTTGTGTAAAGTTTGTACCATTTGCAGGCATTGCCGTTGTTAAGATTAGACTCAAAGATATGAAGGCTGTATACAAGAGCATTCAAACCTTATCTTGTTTTAAAACAGCACAAGCCATTCCTTTGACTATCGGGGAAACTTTAACGTTCTTGACGAGTCGCCGAACTTGTAACGCGACTAGATGTTTTCGGTCGCACTAGGCGATCCTCGTCAGTGCCTTGCTGACTTAAAAGTGATAATTAGAAATTTAATAAAATTACACACTACGCTTTGTTTCCATATTCTATTTTCAGTACACGCACACTTTCGGGTTACAACATAATTACTGTATATTCAAATTTAACCGAAAAAATAATTAATATACGTGAAACTCAAAATTATAATAAAAATTATTATATATTATAGGAGGCCAAAATACTTCAGACGTTGAAAAGTATTTATACTTCTGTATTTGATTAATTGGAAAATAAATAAATATCAATCTCTCTGTAACCTTACTTATGTATCTTTAGTATCAGAACACAATTTATATCGAAAGGTTTTGATGAAAAAAATATATTTTAAGTACCCCCAAAATACTAATTTTTCTTTTAAAATTTGCAAAACTGGTTTTTCTCCCCTGCCTATACGTATATGTATTTTTTAAGTAACACAAAGATGAACATGAAGATCAACATTTTTGCAGTCGTCAAAACCTTAAGTCTACCCTACTTCATTCTTTATGGCTATTCCACTTTCTTTATCGACGATACCAGTATCTATTACTCGGTTACTGAAAGAGATTTATGTTCACTTATACTTTGTAGGAATATGCCGTTAAATATTGAAATATATTTCCAACTAAATGTGGATTTTATATTGCTGTTTAAAAAATGTGGTTAACCAGAATTTGATTTTGCTAGTGAGGATAATTCGCTAGAGGTAAATTAGTGTTAGGTAGCGAAAGCCTAATTGTTAGCCCTCACTAAAAACGTTTAGTCTTTGAAACTATTCTGAATAAAGAGTGCAGCATAAAAATCTTGTGCACGCATAAATGTGTGTGGGAGTGAGGATCAGCCTATATTAACGTGCCTTGGAGAGTCCAGTTAAAAACCATTGTCCACAACTTAATGTCATGTAGGAGAATCCTCTAACGTTGCAAAGCACTTGAATGTGGGTGGGAGAAAGCATCAGCCTATATTAGTGTGCCTTGGAGAGTCCAGTTAAAAACCATTGTCCACAACTTAATGTTATGTAGGAGAATCCTCTAACGTTGCAAAGCACTTGAATGTGGGTGGGAGAAAGCATCAGCCTATATTAGTGTGCCTTGGAGAGTCCAGTTAAAAACCATTGTCCACAACTTAATGTCATGTAGGAGAATCCTCTAACGTTGCAAAGCACTTGAATGTGGGTGGGAGAAAGCATCAGCCTATATTAGTGTGCCTTGGAGAGTCCAGTTAAAAACCATTGTCCACAACTTAATGTTATGTAGGAGAATCCTCTAACGTTGCAAAGCACTTGAATGTGGGTGGGAGAAAGCATCAGCCTATATTAACGTGCCTTGGAGAGTCCAGTTAAAAACCATTGTCCACAACTTAATGTCATGTAGGAGAATCCTCTAACGTTGCAAAGCACTTGAATGTGGGTGGGAGAAAGCATCAGCCTATATTAACGTGCCTTGGAGAGTCCAGTTAAAAACCATTGTCCACAACTTAATGTCATGTAGGAGAATCCTCTAACGTTGCAAAGCACTTGAATGTGGGTGGGAGAAAGCATCAGCCTATATTAGTGTGCCTTGGAGAGTCCAGTTAAAAACCATTGTCCACAACTTAATGTCATGTAGGAGAATCCTCTAACGTTGCAAAGCACTTGAATGTGGGTGGGAGAAAGCATCAGCCTATATTAACGTGCCTTGGAGAGTCCAGTTAAAAACCATTGTCCACAACTTAATGTCATGTAGGAGAATCCTCTAACGTTGCAAAGCACTTGAATGTGGGTGGGAGAAAGCATCAGCCTATATTAACGTGCCTTGGAGAGTCCAGTTAAAAACCATTGTCTACAACTTAATGTCATGTAGGAGAATCCTCTAACGTTGCAAAGCACTTGAATGTGGGTGGGAGAAAGCATCAGCCTATATTAGTGTGCCTTGGAGAGTCCAGTTAAAAACCATTGTCCACAACTTAATGTCATGTAGGAGAATCCTCTAACGTTGCAAAGCACTTGAATGTGGGTGGGAGAAAGCATCAGCCTATATTAACGTGCCTTGGAGAGTCCAGTTAAAAACCATTGTCCACAACTTAATGTCATGTAGGAGAATCCTCTAACGTTGCAAAGCACTTGAATGTGGGTGGGAGAAAGCATCAGCCTATATTAGTGTGCCTTGGAGAGTCCAGTTAAAAACCATTGTCCACAACTTAATGTCATGTAGGAGAATCCTCTAACGTTGCAAAGCACTTGAATGTGGGTGGGAGAAAGCATCAGCCTATATTAGTGTGCCTTGGAGAGTCCAGTTAAAAACCATTGTCCACAACTTAATGTTATGTAGGAGATTCCTCTAACGTTGCAAAGCACTTGAATGTGGGTGGGAGAAAGCATCAGATCTATATTAATGTGCCTTGGAGAGTCCAGTTAAAAAACATTGTCCACAACTTAATGTCATGTAGGAGAATCCTCTAACGTTGCAAAGCACTTGAATGTGGGTGGGAGAAAGCATCAGCCTATATTAATGTGCCTTGGAGAGTCCAGTTAAAAACCATTGTCCACAACTTATTGTCATGTAGGAGAATCCTCTAACGTTGCAAAGCACTTGAATGTGGGTGGGAGAAAGCATCAGCCTATATTAATGTGCCTTGGAGAGTCCAGTTAAAAACCATTGTCCACAACTTAATGTCATGTAGGAGAATCCTCTAACGTTGCAAAGCACTTGAATGTGGGTGGGAGAAAGCATCAGCCTATATTAATGTGCCTTGGAGAGTCCAGTTAAAAACCATTGTCCACAACTTAATGTCATGTAGGAGAATCCTCTAACGTTGCAAAGCACTTGAATGTGGGTGGGAGAAAGCATCAGCCTATATTAATGTGCCTTGGAGAGTCCAGTTAAAAACCATTGTCCACAACTTAATGTCATGTAGGAGAATCCTCTAACGTTGCAAAGGACTTGAATGTGGGTGGGAGAAAGCATTAGCCTATATTAATGTGCCTTGGAGAGTCCAGTTAAAAATCATTGTCCACAACTTAATGTCATGTAGGAGAATCCTCTAACGTTGCAAAGCACTTGAATGTGGGTGGGAGAAAGCATCAGCCTATATTAATGTGCCTTGGAGAGTCCAGTTAAAAACCATTGTCCACAACTTAATGTCATGTAGGAGAATCCTCTAACGTTGCAAAGCACTTGAATGTGGGTGGGAGAAAGCATTAGCCTATATGATTAACGTTCCGTAAAGAGTGCAGCGGAAAGCCATACTCCGCAGCGTAATGTAATGACGGAAAACCAACTTCCGTCCGTAAGCATATGAAATTTGGGAGAAAGCATTAGACAATATATATTATTGTTCCGTATAGAGTGCAGCGGAAAGCCATACTCCGCAGCGTAATGTAATGACGAAAAACCAACTTCCGTCCGTAAGCATATTAGTGTTTTGTGAGTAAGCGTTATCCAATGTGTATTAACGTTCTGTATAGAGTGCATCAGAAAACCATTGGTAGCCGATTAATGTAATGACGGAGAATCACTTCCGTCCGTAAGCACATGAATGTGTTGGGAGAGAGCATTAGTATATATATATATATATATATATATATATATATATAGCGTATAGAGTGCATCGGAAAACCTTTGTCCGCAGCGTAATATGACGGAGAATTCACTTCCGTCCGTAAGCACATGAATGCGTTAGGAGAAAGCATTAGCCTATATTTATTACATTGCGTATAGAGTGCATCGGAAAACCTTTGTCCGCAGCGAGGCAATAGAATAATATAAGCATAGGCCCTCTAAAATATATAGATCATAACCTTTCAATTTGTTTCATGTTACCGGTGAGAATGGACTAATTACTTGTTACAAATCTTGGACTAATCCATCTATTGTTTTCGTGATGGATCTTATTCGTTTGAGAACTAAACTAGGGCCTACGTTACAAAAAAAAGAAAATTATTACAAAATTTCGAATATAAAAGCAATATTTTTTTCGGTAGTGAATAGGTTCATATAATGAATGATATATAATGTTATAATTATAAGGTTACATAATTAGGAAAAATGTAATGAACTATTTCTCCTTTCCTTAGCCGTAAATCGTTGATGATACAACATGCATCATTCAACTTCCATCGTACATTCTGGTCGTCCCTAAGAATATTGTAAGTTAGTTTGTCGAGTTGGTGATGTCGTGTAAAACTCTGTTATCGTTGTGTTACATTTATAATATTGTTTCGCTAGTTTGACGCTTGGGTTGCCTCTAGTAGATGCGGCTTATCTCAATACCTTGCAGAAGGAATTTTAATCTCTCCAAGGACTAAAGATGGGCTTGGAATGTCACTTTAGGGATAGGAATGTCACATGCCTGTGCCTTATCTAGAAGCTCTTCGCAATACTTAATGCTTACCCAGTAACACTGAGAGCAGCGACTCTACTGTTTCACACTCTTAGGAATAGTGAGCTAAGACCTAAATGCGCTATTAGCCGAGGGTAACCAGTGACGCAATTAGTGACGCAATCGAATCACTGGTGACGGTTAATTGCCGAAGCTCGACAACAAGACAGTAAGATTTTGTCGCCCTGCAATGTTCTGAGGTTCTTAAATGGAGCCTATTAGTCTGGGACGACATTTTATCCGTCATCCGCTCTATCTGTCCGGAGTTATTCAAATACGAGTACTACGTACTTTTTAATATGTAAACAGACTAAACATATACGCTGTAGAAATGTATGTAAACTTTTAGACTTACATTCAATGAAAACAAGTAATATATATATATTTTTTTAAAGTTAGTTCCTTCTGAGGTCAACGAAGAAATATTTTAAGTTACTTTTAATTTTAGAATTACAATTAATATAAATATGTATACATATGACAGAATCACAATATTAAGTGGCAAATAGAAAGCGAATTTCCTTGCAATTTTCCATTTTCCTCTCTATACAGTATAAGGCGTAGGACTATTATTTTTGTTTGTTACTATTTATTCGCTCTCTTTTTTTCGTTTCTAACTCACAAAATGGTAGTCTATAATTTTTCATTCTATCCATCTCTTGTATTGCTTCATTATTGCAAGAAACCTTTCTCTTATGATTTCATATAGATCTTTAAGTGATGCATTTCTACCTATGGGAAAGTTGGCTTAGTGCCAAAGTGCTGGACTTCAAATACGTAGTCATTCAGTTCGAATCCGACCGGTAATTCAACTTTTTAAAATTTAATTAATGAATCAATGTTTGAAAATACTGTATTAATATCGATTGCCAATCCCTGCAACTTTAAAAAAATTGTTTGAACTTGAAAATTGTATTATATTGCCAATTGAAAATTTTTACAAGATATATAAGGAGAGTGTGATCTAATAGAAGGAATTGAATAATATGTCGTCACAAATTTTTTATTGATAGTACCAAAATAGTTCTAAAGTTACCTCATTTTTGAAAGTTATATGCGAACTAATAAATTTTAATATAATATGAATTTAATAATTTGTTATTCACCGTGACACTACCTGTAAGTATGTTGAAATATCCATGTACAGGATAAATCATATATTTAATGTAAATTTCAATTAGAAATGTTCAAGCCTGCGAATGTTGAAATGTTTATAGTAAGTCTCTTAGTGATGGAAAATAATCCCAGCAGTAATGAGGCGTCACTGGGATAGTAACTAAAATTCGTTCGTTTCCTTCACTTGTATAAAACACCTGTATAGATTTGACTTTCGTCCCTGTAGAATACCTCGTGTTTTGAACGCAATGCGGCACTCAGGGACCCTCATTACGCAACCACGTCATTCTATCTGCAATGGGATTTCCCACCACGGCTGTAGTTGCCTAATATCCGACGGAAACTCGCTAAAATACTAATAACGGTTACATTTCTTAATATATTGTTACTTATAGGAGTATTTACTCACGGTGGGAAGGTGGTGGTCATGGTAATCACCCAACCCACGGCCTACACATTTGGCTGCAATATCCGTTTTGGAGAATTCGCATTATTTCAGTTGTTAACAAAAAGTGAAACAGTATTTCCCGGTGCAGCAATAACAGTCAAATGATGCGGGATCGGCTAAATACGGCCACGCACCGTCATCCTGTTAACCTTCAGTACCGATAAGGCAAAATATACCGTTAAACGGTTTGGTTCACTTCGTTTAGCCATTCAGAGGCCGAAACAGTGTTTTTTATGTCGTTTGGGTAGTTTGGAATACAAGAAGGATTTAATCCTAAGCAGACAATCCTACAACGCAAGATACAGACTATTACAGAACTTTAACTTTCGCCTGAAAGCAAATTAGCGGCTATTTTCAAGCAACAAAACTAGTGGATTTGTAATAAATAATATAAACACACTTTAACTACGATAGTTTTATTAAAATTATGAAGGTCTCGGTTTAGAGGCATTTACGACACGCAGAGAAGTTTTTATGGGCTCTAACGGCGGTTTCTTTGCAACAGACTGCTGTATAATGTTAGTAAACATTATTGAGGTGTAAGGTTTATCACTTATTAAATTTAGTAAATTTCACTAAAAGTAAAAACATTTGTGGTTCTACAAACTTCTTTGAGAATGAAAACAAATTATTACTAAGAGGGATTGGGAGGTCTTAAAACGCCATCCTGGTGAGGATCTCGAAGGTTTACGTAAAGCTTTAGTTATGACTCCCATGTAAAAAGCATGACACTGAAGTAGATCTACTCTATGCCGGAAATATAAAGATATACGTTCTCCCTCTACTCCCTCCTGGTGAACACATCGAAGGTGGAGGTTGAAGGTAGATGAATCCCATCTACAAAGTATGTAACTAAAGTTAATCTACACTGTGCCGGATTTATAAAGCTATATAATCCCGATACTTACTCCTGGTGAGGATGTCGAAGTTATATATTACGGTAGAGCTGCGACTACCATATAAAAAGCTTGTCTCTGAAGTAGATCTACTCAGTGCAAGATTTATAAAGCTATATATTCTCCCGGTACTATTTCCTGGTGAGGATTTCGAAGGTTTAGGTTACAGAAGACCGATGACTACCATCTAAATAGCATGTCTCTGAAGTAGACCTACCCTGCGCCAGATTAATAAAGCTATATATTCTCCCAGTACTATCTCCTGGTGAGGATGTCGAAGGTTTAGGTTACGGAAGACCGATGACTACCATCTAAATAGCATGTCTCTGAAGTAGACCTACCCTGCGCCAGATTAATAAAGCTAT
Source organism: Prosapia bicincta (assembly GCA_036971475.1). Lineage (NCBI taxonomy): Eukaryota > Metazoa > Arthropoda > Insecta > Hemiptera > Cercopidae > Prosapia > Prosapia bicincta. Next base: position 134,836,778 of record JBAIZL010000002.1, on the reverse strand, counting down.
ATATTCTCCCAGTACTATCTCCTGGTGAGGATGTCGAAGGTTTAGGTTACGGTAGACCGATGACTACCATCTAAATAGCATGTCTCTGAAGTAGACCTACTCTGTGCCAGATTTATAAAGCTATATATTCTCCCAGTACTCCTTCCTGGTGAGGATGTCGAAGGTTTAAGTTACGGTAGACCGATGACTACCATCTAAATAGCATGTCTCTGAAGTAGACCTACTCTGTGCCAGATTTATAAAGCTATATATTCTCCCAGTACTCCTTCCTGGTGAGGATGTCGAAGGTTTAGGTTACGGTAGACCGATGACTACCATCTAAATAGCATGTCTCTGAAGTAGACCTACTCTGTGCCAGATTTATAAAGCTATATATTCTCCCAGTACTATTTCCTGGTGAGGATTTCGAAGGTTTAGGTTACGGTAGACCGATGACTACCATCTAAATAGCATGTCTCTGAAGTAGACCTACTCTGTGTCAGATTTATAAAGCTATATATTCTCCCAGTACTATCTCCTGGTGAGGATTTCGAAGGTTTAGGTTACGGTAGACCGATGACTACCATCTAAATAGCATGTCTCTGAAGTAGACCTACCCTGCGCCAGATTAATAAAGCTATATATTCTCCCAGTACTATCTCCTGGTGAGGATGTCGAAGGTTTAGGTTACGGAAGACCGATGACTACCATCTAAATAGCATGTCTCTGAAGTAGACCTACCCTGCGCCAGATTAATAAAGCTATATATTCTCCCAGTACTATCTCCTGGTGAGGATGTCGAAGGTTTAGGTTACGGTAGACCGATGACTACCATCTAAATAGCATGTCTCTGAAGTAGACCTACTCTGTGCCAGATTTATAAAGCTATATATTCTCCCAGTACTCCTTCCTGGTGAGGATGTCGAAGGTTTAAGTTACGGTAGACCGATGACTACCATCTAAATACCATGTCTCTGAAGTAGACCTACTCTGTGCCAGATTTATAAAGCTATATATTCTCCCAGTACTCCTTCCTGGTGAGGATGTCGAAGGTTTAAGTTACGGTAGACCGATGACTACCATCTAAATAGCATGTCTCTGAAGTAGACCTACTCTGTGCCAGATTTATAAAGCTATATATTCTCCCAGTACTATTTCCTGGTGAGGATTTCGAAGGTTTAGGTTACGGTAGACCGATGACTACCATCTAAATAGCATGTCTCTGAAGTAGACCTACTCTGTGCCAGATTTATAAAGCTATATATTCTCCCAGTACTATCTCCTGGTGAGGATTTCGAAGGTTTAGGTTACGGTAGACCGATGACTACCATCTAAATAGCATGTCTCTGAAGTAGACCTACCCTGCGCCAGATTAATAAAGCTATATATTCTCCCAGTACTATCTCCTGGTGAGGATGTCGAAGGTTTAGGTTACGGAAGACCGATGACTACCATCTAAATAGCATGTCTCTGAAGTAGACCTACCCTGCGCCAGATTAATAAAGCTATATATTCTCCCAGTACTATCTCCTGGTGAGGATGTCGAAGGTTTAGGTTACGGTAGACCGATGACTACCATCTAAATAGCATGTCTCTGAAGTAGAACTACTCTGTGCCAGATTTATAAAGCTATATATTCTCCCAGTACTCCTTCCTGGTGAGGATGTCGAAGGTTTAAGTTAGGGTAGACCGATGACTACCATCTAAATAACATGTCTCTGAAGTAGACCTACTCTGTGCCAGATTTATAAAGCTATATATTCTCCCAGTACTCCTTCCTGGTGAGGATGTCGAAGGTTTAGGTTACGGTAGACCGATGACTACCATCTAAATAGCTTGTCTCTGAAGTAGATCTACTCAGTGCAAGATTTATAAAGCTATATATTCTCCCGGTACTATTTCCTGGTGAGGATGTCGAAGGTTTAGGTTACGGTAGACCGATGACTACCATCTAAATAGCATGTCTCTGAAGTAGACCTACCCTGCGCCAGATTAATAAAGCTATATATTCTCCCAGTACTATCTCCTGGTGAGGATGTCGAAGGTTTAGGTTACGGAAGACCGATGACTACCATCTAAATAGCATGTCTCTGAAGTAGACCTACCCTGCGCCAGATTAATAAAGCTATATATTCTCCCAGTACTATCTCCTGGTGAGGATGTCGAAGGTTTAGGTTACGGTAGACCGATGACTACCATCTAAATAGCATGTCTCTGAAGTAGACCTACCCTGCGCCAGATTAATAAAGCTATATATTCTCCCAGTACTATCTCCTGGTGAGGATGTCGAAGGTTTAGGTTACGGTAGACCGATGACTACCATCTAAATAGCATGTCTCTGAAGTAGACCTACTCTGTGCCAGATTTATAAAGCTATATATTCTCCCAGTACTCCTTCCTGGTGAGGATGTCGAAGGTTTAAGTTACGGTAGACCGATGACTACCATCTAAATAGCATGTCTCTGAAGTAGACCTACTCTGTGCCAGATTTATAAAGCTATATATTCTCCCAGTACTCCTTCCTGGTGAGGATTTCGAAGGTTTAGGTTACGGTAGACCGATGACTACCATCTAAATAGCATGTCTCTGAAGTAGACCTACTCTGTGCCAGATTTATAAAGCTATATATTCTCCCAGTACTCCTTCCTGGTGAGGATTTCGAAGGTTTAGGTTACGGTAGACCGATGACTACCATCTAAATAGCATGTCTCTGAAGTAGATCTACTCTGCGCCAGATTAATAAAGCTATATATTCTCCCAGTACTATTTCCTGGTGAGGATGTCGAAGGTTTAGGTTACGGTAGACCGATGACTACCATCTAAATAGCATGTCTCTGAAGTAGACCTACTCTGTGCCAGATTTATAAAGCTATATATTCTCCCAGTACTATTTCCTGGTGAGGATTTCGAAGGTTTAGGTTACGGTAGACCGATGACTACCATCTAAATAGCATGTCTCTGAAGTAGACCTACTCTGTGCCAGATTTATAAAGCTATATATTCTCCCAGTACTATCTCCTGGTGAGGATTTCGAAGGTTTAGGTTACGGTAGACCGATGACTACCATCTAAATAGCATGTCTCTGAAGTAGACCTACCCTGCGCCAGATTAATAAAGCTATATATTCTCCCAGTACTATCTCCTGGTGAGGATGTCGAAGGTTTAGGTTACGGAAGACCGATGACTACCATCTAAATAGCATGTCTCTGAAGTAGACCTACCCTGCGCCAGATTAATAAAGCTATATATTCTCCCAGTACTATCTCCTGGTGAGGATGTCGAAGGTTTAGGTTACGGTAGACCGATGACTACCATCTAAATAGCATGTCTCTGAAGTAGACCTACTCTGTGCCAGATTTATAAAGCTATATATTCTCCCAGTACTCCTTCCTGGTGAGGATGTCGAAGGTTTAAGTTACGGTAGACCGATGACTACCATCTAAATACCATGTCTCTGAAGTAGACCTACTCTGTGCCAGATTTATAAAGCTATATATTCTCCCAGTACTCCTTCCTGGTGAGGATGTCGAAGGTTTAAGTTACGGTAGACCGATGACTACCATCTAAATAGCATGTCTCTGAAGTAGACCTACTCTGTGCCAGATTTATAAAGCTATATATTCTCCCAGTACTATTTCCTGGTGAGGATTTCGAAGGTTTAGGTTACGGTAGACCGATGACTACCATCTAAATAGCATGTCTCTGAAGTAGACCTACTCTGTGCCAGATTTATAAAGCTATATATTCTCCCAGTACTATCTCCTGGTGAGGATTTCGAAGGTTTAGGTTACGGTAGACCGATGACTACCATCTAAATAGCATGTCTCTGAAGTAGACCTACCCTGCGCCAGATTAATAAAGCTATATATTCTCCCAGTACTATCTCCTGGTGAGGATGTCGAAGGTTTAGGTTACGGAAGACCGATGACTACCATCTAAATAGCATGTCTCTGAAGTAGACCTACCCTGCGCCAGATTAATAAAGCTATATATTCTCCCAGTACTATCTCCTGGTGAGGATGTCGAAGGTTTAGGTTACGGTAGACCGATGACTACCATCTAAATAGCATGTCTCTGAAGTAGACCTACTCTGTGCCAGATTTATAAAGCTATATATTCTCCCAGTACTCCTTCCTGGTGAGGATGTCGAAGGTTTAAGTTAGGGTAGACCGATGACTACCATCTAAATAACATGTCTCTGAAGTAGACCTACTCTGTGCCAGATTTATAAAGCTATATATTCTCCCAGTACTCCTTCCTGGTGAGGATGTCGAAGGTTTAGGTTACGGTAGACCGATGACTACCATCTAAATAGCTTGTCTCTGAAGTAGATCTACTCAGTGCAAGATTTATAAAGCTATATATTCTCCCGGTACTATTTCCTGGTGAGGATGTCGAAGGTTTAGGTTACGGTAGACCGATGACTACCATCTAAATAGCATGTCTCTGAAGTAGACCTACCCTGCGCCAGATTAATAAAGCTATATATTCTCCCAGTACTATCTCCTGGTGAGGATGTCGAAGGTTTAGGTTACGGAAGACCGATGACTACCATCTAAATAGCATGTCTCTGAAGTAGACCTACCCTGCGCCAGATTAATAAAGCTATATATTCTCCCAGTACTATCTCCTGGTGAGGATGTCGAAGGTTTAGGTTACGGTAGACCGATGACTACCATCTAAATAGCATGTCTCTGAAGTAGACCTACCCTGCGCCAGATTAATAAAGCTATATATTCTCCCAGTACTATCTCCTGGTGAGGATGTCGAAGGTTTAGGTTACGGTAGACCGATGACTACCATCTAAATAGCATGTCTCTGAAGTAGACCTACTCTGTGCCAGATTTATAAAGCTATATATTCTCCCAGTACTCCTTCCTGGTGAGGATGTCGAAGGTTTAAGTTACGGTAGACCGATGACTACCATCTAAATAGCATGTCTCTGAAGTAGACCTACTCTGTGCCAGATTTATAAAGCTATATATTCTCCCAGTACTCCTTCCTGGTGAGGATTTCGAAGGTTTAGGTTACGGTAGACCGATGACTACCATCTAAATAGCATGTCTCTGAAGTAGACCTACTCTGTGCCAGATTTATAAAGCTATATATTCTCCCAGTACTCCTTCCTGGTGAGGATTTCGAAGGTTTAGGTTACGGTAGACCGATGACTACCATCTAAATAGCATGTCTCTGAAGTAGATCTACTCTGCGCCAGATTAATAAAGCTATATATTCTCCCAGTACTATTTCCTGGTGAGGATGTCGAAGGTTTAGGTTACGGTAGACCGATGACTACCATCTAAATAGCATGTCTCTGAAGTAGACCTACTCTGTGCCAGATTTATAAAGCTATATATTCTCCCATGTACTCCTTACTGGTGAGGATGTCGAAGGTTTAGGTTACGGTAGACCGATGACTACCATCTAAATAGCATGTCTCTGAAGTAGACCTACTCTGTGCCAGATTTATAAAGTAATATATTCTCCCATGTACTCCTTACTGGTGAGGATGTCGAAGGTTTAGGTTACGGTAGACCGATGACTACCATCTAAATAGCATGTCTCTGAAGTAGACCTACTCTGTGCCAGATTTATAAAGCTATATATTCTCCCAGTACTATTTCCTGGTGAGGATGTCGAAGGTTTAGGTTACGGTAGACCGATGACTACTATCTAAATAGCATGTCTCTGAAGTAGACCTACTCTGTGCCAGATTTATAAAGCTATATATTCTCCCAGTACTCCTTCCTGGTGAGAATGTCGAAGGTTTAGGTTACGGTAGACCGATGACTACCATCTAAATAGCATGTCTCTGAAGTAGACCTACACTGCGCCAGATTTATAAAGCTATATATTCTCCCAGTACTCCTTCCTGGTGAGAATGTCGAAGGTTTAGGTTACGGTAGACCGATGACTACCATCTAAATAGCATGTCTCTGAAGTAGACCTACTCTGTGCCAGATTTATAAAGCTATATATTCTCCCGGTACTTCTTAATGGTGAAGTAGTCGTATGTTTAGATTATGGTAGACCTATGACTACCATCTATAAAGCATGACACTTAAGTTGATCTACTCTATGCCGTTCTCCCCCTACTCCCTCCTGGTGAGGATGTCGAAGGTTTAGAATAAGGTAGAGGTATGACTCTTATCTAAATAACACGTCACTGAGGTTGATCTACTCTGTGCTGGATATAAAGAGCTATACGTTCTCCCCCTACTCCCTCCTGGTGAGGATGTCGAAGGTTTAGAATAAGGTAGAGGTATGACTCTTATCTAAATAACACGTCACTGAGGTTGATCTACTCTGTGCTGGATATAAAGAGCTATACGTTCTCCCCCTACTCCCTCCTGGTGAGGATGTCGAAGGTTTAGAATAAGGTAGAGGTATGACTCCTATCTAAATAACACGTCATTGAGGCTGATCTACTCTGTGCTGGATATAAAGAGCTATACGTTCTCCCCCTACTCCCTCCTGGTGAGGATGTCGAAGGTTTAGAATAAGGTAGAGGTATGACTCTTATCTAAATAACACGTCACTGAGGCTGATCTACTCTGTGCTGGATATAAAGAGCTATACGTTCTCCCCCTACTCCCTCCTGGTGAGGATGTCGAAGGTTTAGAATAAGGTAGAGGTATGACTCTTATCTAAATAACACGTCACTGAGGCTGATCTACTCTGTGCTGGATATAAAGAGCTATACGTTCTCCCCCTACTCCCTCCTGGTGAGGATGTCGAAGGTTTAGAATAAGGTAGAGGTATGACTCTTATCTAAATAACACGTCACTGAGGTTGATCTACTCTGTGCTGGATATAAAGAGCTATACGTTCTCCCCCTACTCCCTCCTGGTGAGGATGTCGAAGGTTTAGAATAAGGTAGAGGTATGACTCTTATCTAAATAACACGTCACTGAGGTTGATCTACTCTGTGCTGGATATAAAGAGCTATATGTTCTCCCTCTACTCCCTCCTGGTGAGGATGTCGAAGGTTTAGGCTTAGGTAGAGTTATGACCCAAATCTAAAAAGCATTTCACTGAAGTTTATCTAATATGTGCCGGATATATAAAGCTAAATACTCTCCCAATACTCCATCCTGGTGAGCATGTTGAATTCTTATGTTGAGGTAGAGTTATGATTCCCATTTAAGATGCATGACCCTGAAGTTGATCTACAGTGTGCCGGATTTATAGAGATATACGATCTCCCCCTACTCCTTCCTGGTAAGGATGTCAAAGTTTTAATTCAAGACAAAGTTATGACCCCCTACCGTAAAAGCATGTCATTGATGTTGATCTACTCAGTGCCGAATATATTAGGCTCTATGTTCTCCCGGTACTCCCTCCTTGTGAGGATGTTGAAGGTTTAGGTTAAGGTAAAATTACTACTCCTAATTACAAATCATGTCACTGATGTTGATTTAATCTGTGCCGGAAATATAAAGCTATATCTTCTCCCGCTACTGCTCCTAATGGGTATATCGAAGGTTTAGATTAGGTTAGAGTTATGAATCAAATCTAAACACTTATCACTGAAGTTCATCTACTTTGAGTCGGATATATAAAGCTATATCTTCTCCCGCTACTGCTCCTAATGGGTATATCAAAGGTTTAGATTAGGTTAGAGTTATGAATCAAATCTAAACACTTATCACTGAAGTTCATCTACTTTGAGTCGGATATATCAAGTTATACGTTCTCCCGCTACTCCCTCCAAATTAGGACATCGAAAGTTTAGAATAAGGTAGAGGTATGACTCCCATCTAAAAAGCATATCACTGAGATTGATCTACTCTGTGCTGGATAAAAAAAGCTATACGTTCTCCTGCTACTCCCTCCTGGTGAGGATGTCGTAGGTTTAGGTTAAGGTAGATTTAGGGCTCTCTTCTACAAAGCATGTCACTGAATTTGCTCTAGTCTGTGCTTAATTTATGAAGCTGTATGCTCTCCCACTTCTTACTCTTGGTAAGGATGTCGAAGGTTTAGGTTTAGGTAGAATTATGACTCAAATCTAATAAGCATGTCACTGAAGTTGATTTACTTAGTGCCGGATATATAAAGCTTTATGTCCTCCATCCTGGTGAGAATGTCGAAGGTTTACGTTAAGGTAGAGTTATGACTCCCTTTTACGCAGCATGTCACTTAAATTGAATTACTCTGTGCCGGATTTATAAAGCTATACTTTCTTCCGCTACTCACTCCGAATGAGGATGTTGAAGGTTTAGATTAAGGTAGAGTTATGACTCTCATCTACAAAGCATGTCTTTAATGATGATCTACTCTGTGGCGGATTTATAAAGGTATATGTTCTCCCGGTACTTCCTCCTGGTGATGATGTCGAAGGTTTAGGTAAGGTAGAGGTAAGACTCCCATCTTCAATGCAAGTTACTGAAGTTGATCTTCTCTGAGCTTGATATATAGAGCTATATGTTGTTCCGCTACCCCTTGTGAGGATTTTTACAGTTCAGGGTAAGGTACATTCATGACTCTCGAGTCATCCATGTGTTAATAGACGTATAACAGAATTGAGGTAAAGATTTCGTTTTAGGTCTGGAAGCATTGAACGCTAGTGTCTATCAATGATTTAAAATTTTTCTCAAATGAGTTCATTAATATTAGTTTCAAAGATTTAGGAAAATGTAAGAGTATTAAGGTAGCAATCTTTCTTCGAGTATAGAATCAATGAAAACACTGGATGGTTTGGTTTCCAAATGTTATCGCACTCCCATCTGGGTCATAAATATGTGTTTCGTGCTACCTTGTTTCCTGCCTTGTACTTTCCCAGTAATAGATGAGGTGCTCATTTGTTTATTTCGCTTTTATGGGGCAGAACTGCTCCACACAGGAATAATATGCAAACAAATTCAGAAATGTGTTCAATTTATACTTGTTTTATGAAGCCTAATGTCTTGTAGATAATTATTGTCAGAAGGTCATTGCTGAAATTAATTTTTTCTCGGATTTCTCTAAACTTTGACGTAACCTATATTTTTTCAGATATATATCACATACGCAGAACGAACCCACTAAGTATGTAATCCATGCAAACTTTCTCTTTCTAATATCACACATTTCTATATTTTTTTTAAAGGCTACTATCGGATGTGATACTGCAATAGACAGTTTACCAGGCCAAATAGAAAGTCCTCAGACGAGCTACGCAGGATAATAACAAACGTTGGACTTATGGTATAGGGCCTACCACAAAAATAAATTATACTGAAATGGAAACTAAAATAACTAGGGATGGGCCGATTCCTAAAATTTTCGATTCCGATTCCGATTCCGATTCTAAAATTTTCCTTTCGATTCTCGATTCTTTAGTCGATTCTCGATTCTTTCAAGTTATATTAGCTTACACGCTAAGTTCTCTAATCTTTAATTTAGTTAACATCTTGGTCATATGGCAAAACCTTTTAAAAGTTCTGTTTTAATGTAATAGGCTACACAAAACCTTCAACAATGAGAGTGATATCTGTCTATAATATAATTTATTAAGGTTATGTTTCGGAGGAATAATACAGTGTTTCTGTTATCCGTCTATTCGCTCAACCGTCATGGCCACGGTTCCGACGGTGACGGTTAATCGAGTTTTTACTGTACTTTTTTGTGTTTTGTTCTGACATTTAGTGAGAGAGAGAGAGAGAGAGAGAGAGAGAGAGAGAGAGACGAGCGATGTCAAACGACCAGAAATGGTTACGATCTTGATTGCTGTTGCTTCATAAATAATAATATTTTCGTTTACTTTAATCATTTAATTCATTCAAATCAACTAATGCATAAATAAGGCATAGTTGGTAATTAATTATTTTTCCACACAAATATAATAAATTTTGGTAATAAATTTTGTTTGGTAATAAATTACTCCACACGCATATTTTAATAGTTAACAAAATAGGAATCGGAATCGACACTTTTATGATGAAGAATCGAGTATCGACGATTCCTCGATACCACCTAGAATCGACGATTCCTGGAATCGAGAATCGGAATCGGCCCATCCCTAAAAATAACATATCTTTACAAAAACACAATGAACTCTATAAATTCAAGGCTTCGTCTTAATTTTTTTCTATGTAAAGCAGCACAACTTCTTCAAGAAGTGTAACAAACACAATTACACGGTGAGAGAGCAAAAAATCACTGTTTGATCACTCACTTCGTTTCTTTACACCAATGCTCTTGCATTGCGCAAGACAGCAACTGGTTAGCTTACGTTGGGAAATTAATTTATTTCCAAGCTAACCTAACCTTACTGGATACTTTACAGGTGTATTATAATGTAGCTTCCATGTGCTGTGACAGCGCTCTGTTTCACACAGATATCTTGAGTACAAGAAATTCGCGAGTGTTTGTAAAGTGAGGTTAGTTTCGGTTTTCACAAACTTTTTTATTTGTGATGTGTCAGTACAAGTTTTATTATTTTTCCCTTATCCTTAGGGCATTTTACATCTCATGGTAAAATTTTACCTGCTCTTATACCCCCTCCTCCTAAACAAAGTATGCCTTATCAAGTACCTTTCAGAAATGTTTTGGTATTTTTTTCTTTTAAACGAAAATCTGAAACTGTTTTAAAATTACATACGCTACTTAATTACAAAATGTAAAAATAAAATTTTTCAATAGAAGCTGTATATTGTTATAAACATTATTTTATAAATTTTAAAATTTAAATTCTCCTACCTAAACTGTATTGTTATTTATAAAAAACACTGTATTGTTGTTTACAGTGTTTTATAAAATTAAAAATATAACTCTCCTATGTAATCTGTATATTGTTATAAACTATGTTTTATACATTTAAATAGATAATAATATGAGTTTTCCATATAGACTGTTATAAAACTTATTTTATAATATTTAAAAATAAATATTTTTCGGGCTCACCTATACATTGTCTTAAACAGTGTTTTATAAAATTTGAGAATAAATATGTGTGGTCCCACCTTTACATCGTTGTCACCTGTGTTATAAAATTTGAAAATAAAATTCCTTCGATCTCACCAATACAGTGTTATAAAAAGTATATTATAAAATTTAAAAATAAAATTCTCCAATCTGACTTGTACTTCTTTGTAGACAGTATTTTATAAAACTTGAAAAATTTTTCTACGATCCTACATTTAAATTTTTATAAATATTGCTATAAAATTTGAAAATAAAAATCCTTCGATCTCCCCAATACACTGTTATAAAAATATATTATATAATTTAAAAATAAAATAATCCGATCTAACTTGTACTTGTATAATATGAGGTATTGCATATCGTAAAATTTGGAAATAAAATTTCTCTGTTCCCACCTGTACATTCTTATAAAAAGGTTTTATAATTTTTTCCGATCCCACATTTATATCATTATAAACAATGTTTTATAAAGTTTGGAAACAAAATTTCTCCAATCCTAAATTTACAATTGGTATAGACAAACTTTTGTAAAATTTGGAAACATAATTTCTTCGCTCCAACCTGTACATTGTTATAAACAGTATTTTATTATATTTAGGAATATAATTTCTCCCCCTTATGTACATTGTTATAAACAGTGTTTTATTAGGTTTATAAATAAAATGTCCCGGATTCCATCTGTACATTGTTATAAATTGTGTTTTGTAAAATTTAGAAATATAATATCTCCATCTCACTTGTAAATTGTTAATAAACAACGTTTTGTGAGCTTTAGAAATATAATTTCTTCATCCCACCTGTACACTGTTATAAACACCGTTTTATAAAATTTAGATATATAATTTTTCCATGCTTCCTGTACATTGTTATAAACACTGTTTCATAAAGTTTGTGAATAAAATATCCCTGATTCCACGTGTACATTGTTATTAATAGCGTTTTGTATAATGTAGAAATATCATATCTCTATTCCACCTGTACATTGGTAATAAACACCGTTTTGTAGAATTTAAAAATATAATTTCTACATCCCACCTTTACACTGTTATAATTAACGTTTTGTAAAATTTGAAAATATCATTTCTCCATGCTCCCTGTACATTGTTATAAACAGTGTTTTGTAAAGTTTGTAAATAAAATGTTACTGATTCCACCTGTAAATTCTTATAAATAGAGTTTTATAAAATTTAGAAATATAATGTTCCCATCCCACGTGTACACTGTTATAATCACCGGTTTGTAAAATTTCGAGATATAATTTTTCCATTCCACCTGTACCCTTTTATAATCACCGGTTTGTGAAATTTCGAGATATAATTTTTCCATTCCACCTGTACACTTTTATAATCACCGGTTTGTAAAATTTCGAGATATAATTTTTCCATTCCACCTGTACACTTTTATAATCACCGGTTTATGAAATTTCGAGATATAATTTTTCCATTCCACCTGTACACTTTTATAATCACCGGTTTGTAAAATTTCGAGATATAATTTTTCCATTCCACCTGTACACTTTTATAATCACCGGTTTGTGAAATTTCGAGATATAATTTTTCCATCCCACCTGTACACTGTTATAAACACCGTTTTATAAAATTTAGATATATAATTTTTCCATGCTTCCTGTACATTGTTATAAACACTGTTTCATAAAGTTTGTGAATAAAATATCCCTGATTCCACGTGTACATTGTTATTAATAGCGTTTTGTATAATGTAGAAATATCATATCTCTATTCCACCTGTACATTGGTAATAAACAACGTTTTGTAGAATTTAAAAATATAATTTCTACATCCCACCTTTACACTGTTATAATTAACGTTTTGTAAAATTTGAAAATATCATTTCTCCATGCTCCCTGTACATTGTTATAAACAGTGTTTTGTAAAGTTTGTAAATAAAATGTCACTGATTCCACCTGTAAATTCATACAAATAGAGTTTTATAAAATTTCGAGATATAATTTTCCCATTCCACGTGTACATTGCTATAAACACCGGTTTGTAAAATTCGAGATAAAACTTTTCCATTCCACCTGTACACTTTTATAATCACCGGTTTGTGAAATTTCGAGATAAAACTTTTCCATTCCAACTGTACACTTTTATAATCACCGGTTTGTGAAATTTCGAGATAAAACTTTTCCATCCCACCTGTACACTTTTATAATCACCGGTTTGTGAAATTTCGAGATAAAACTTTTCCATTCCACCTGTACACTTTATAATCACCGGTTTGTGAAATTTCGAGATAAAACTTTTCCATTCCACCTGTACACTTTTATAATCACCGGTTTGTGAAATTTCGAGATATAATTTTTCCATCCCACCTGTACACTGTTATAAACACCGTTTTGTGAAATTATTAATACAATATCTCCATGCTTCCTGTTCATTGTTATAAACAGTGTTCTGTAAAGTTTGTAAATAAAATGTCTCTGATTCCACCTGTAAATTCTTATAAATAGAGTTTTATAAAATTTCGAGATATAATTTTTCCATCCCACCTGTACACTGTTATAAACACCGTTTTGTGAAATTATTAATACAATATCTCCATGCTTCCTGTTCATTGTTATAAACAGTGTTCTGTAAAGTTTGTAAATAAAATGTCTCTGATTCCACCTGTACACTGATATAAATAGCGTTTTGTAAAATTTAGATATATAATTTCTCTATCCCACCTACCTATACACAGTTATAAACACCGTTTTGTAAAATTTGGAAATATAATTTCTCTATGCTTCCTGTACATTGTTATAAACAGTGTTCTGTAAAGTTTGTAAATAAAATGTCTCTGATTCCACCTGTACACTGATATAAATAGCGTTTTGTAAAATTTAGATATATAATTTCTCTATCCCACCTACCTATACACAGTTAAAAACACCGTTTTGTAAAATTTGGAAATATAATTTCTCTATGCTTCCTGTACATTGTTATAAACAGTGTTTTGTAAAGTTTGTAAATAAAATGTCTCTGATTCCACCTGTACACTGATATAAATAGCGTTTTGTAAAATTTAGATATATAATTTCTCTATCCCACCTACCTATACACAGTTAAAAACACCGTTTTGTAAAATTTGGAAATATAATTTCTCTATGCTTCCTGTACATTGTTATAAACAGTGTTTTGTAAAGTTTGTAAATAAAATGTCTCTGATTCCACCTGTACACTGATATAAATAGCGTTTTGTAAAATTTAGATATATAATTTCTCTATCCCACCTACCTATACACAGTTAAAAACACCGTTTTGTAAAATTTGGAAATATAATTTCTCTATGCTTCCTGTACATTGTTATAAACAGTGTTTTGTAAAGTTTGTAAATAAAATGTCTCTGATTCCACCTGTACACTGATATAAATAGCGTTTTGTAAAATTTAGATATATAATTTCTCTATCCCACCTACCTATACACAGTTAAAAACACCGTTTTGTAAAATTTGGAAATATAATTTCTCTATGCTTCCTGTACATTGTTATAAACAGTGTTTTGTAAAGTTTGTAAATAAAATGTCTCTGATTCCACCTGTACACTGATATAAATAGCGTTTTGTAAAATTTAGATATATAATTTCTCTATCCCACCTACCTATACACAGTTATAAACACCGTTTTGTAAAATTTGGAAATATAATTACTCTATGCTTCCTGTACATTGTTATAAACAGTGTTTTGTAAAGTTTGTAAATAAAATGTCTCTGATTCCACCTGTACACTGATATAAATAGCGTTTTGTAAAATTTAGATATATAATTTCTCTATCCCACCTACCTATACACAGTTAAAAACACCGTTTTGTAAAATTTGGAAATATAATTTCTCTATGCTTCCTGTACATTGTTATAAACAGTGTTTTGTAAAGTTTGTAAATAAAATGTCTCTGATTCCACCTGTACACTGATATAAATAGCGTTTTGTAAAATTTAGATATATAATTTCTCTATCCCACCTACCTATACACAGTTAAAAACACCGTTTTGTAAAATTTGGAAATATAATTTCTCTATGCTTCCTGTACATTGTTATAAACAGTGTTTTGTAAAGTTTGTAAATAAAATGTCTCTGATTCCACCTGTACACTGATATAAATAGCGTTTTGTAAAATTTAGATATATAATTTCTCTATCCCACCTACCTATACACAGTTAAAAACACCGTTTTGTAAAATTTGGAAATATAATTTCTCTATGCTTCCTGTACATTGTTATAAACAGTGTTTTGTAAAGTTTGTAAATAAAATGTCTCTGATTCCACCTGTACATTGTTATAAACAGTGTTTTGTAAAGTTTGTAAATAAAATGTCTCTGATTCCACCTGTACATTGTTATAAACAGTGTTTTGTAAAGTTTGTAAATAAAATGTCTCTGATTCCACCTGTACATTGTTATAAACAGTGTTTTGTAAAGTTTGTAAATAAAATGTCTCTGATTCCACCTGTACACTGATATAAATAGCGTTTTGTAAAATTTAGATATATAATTTCTCTATCCCACCTACCTATACACAGTTAAAAACACCGTTTTGTAAAATTTGGAAATATAATTTCTTTATGCTTCCTGTTCATTGTTATAAACAGTGTTTTGTAAAGTTTGTAAATAAAATGTATCTGATTACACCTGTACATTGTTATAAATAACGTTTTGCAAAATTTAGGAATATAATTTATCAATCCCATCTGTACACTCTTATAAACACCACTTTGTAAAATTTAGAAGTATAATTTCTCCATCTCACTTATAAATTGTTACAAAACAGCGTTTTGTACAATTTAGAAATATAATTTCTACACCCCAACTGTACATTATTATAAAAAGTGCATTACTAAAAAAAGTGTTTTTATAAAATTTGAAAATTAAATTGCTCAGATTTTACCAGTAGCGTGTTATTATAGTTTATTATAAAATATAGAAATAAAATTATCTTATCTAAGCGGTATATTGTTATAAACAGTGTAATTTAAAACCATATAATAACATTTCCTCAATCTCCCGTATATTGGCAAGGTCAGTATTTTATAGAATTTGAAATTTTTTCCTAGCCTACATGTACATTTTTCCAAAATGGTAAAAAAAATTGAATAAAAATTTTCCGCTATCGTCTGTACTTTTTTATCAAGAGTGTTTTATAAGACTTTTAATCGTTATAAAATTCAACGAATCTAAATTTTACCAGCAATAATTAAAATTTTTACTCCGACACAAAAAGTAAGCTGGTGCTAAAAATTACCACATGTTAAAATGTTGAACGCTAACAAATTGTTAACAATTTACGGTCGAAATCGGAGAAATTTTATTTTTTGGAATGTCTTTAAGGAACAATTTGCACATAGTTTTAATTCAATCGCAGTAGAGTTCGCAGTTACTGTCTATTTTGACACTATGAAGAGAAACCTGCACTTGTCTGTATAATTACAATAATAAGGGACTTGACCTTCGCATAGTTCTAGATGCTCTTCGTATTCTATATATCAGCAATTCCATTGAAATATTTCAAAATAGAGTTTTTTTTCACTTTTACAACGAAATCCCTTCTTGAAAGTAAAACCAGTATATTTTAAATGAATTTCTCTAATTTTTACATAATGTATATCTTTAAAATATATAGAATTTACAAAATTGGTAATATAAGAATCATTACTGCCAAATTTTGCTTGGTATTTAAATGATTTTCAAACTGATCGAGTAAGCACCACGATTACTCTATTATAAATTTTAACAGTGGTATAACCCATTGGAAAGCATTTCATAATAGCGGACACAGAACAACTTTATTACCAAAAATTTAATTAATTTAATATTGATTTCCAACCTTATCACAAATTGAGCTGACTGAATGCTGTTGATGTTTAAATTGGTTTTTTTTACTTTAAAAACTTCTTACAAAAATATATTGTTCACGTCAACTTTATTGTTTCGCCAATTATAAAAATTAGTTATGATAAATTAGTTCATGGATTTTATAGTCCGTGACGATCAATCCGCGGACATTGATTTTATTGCCCATGGAGAAACTGTTTTATTGAAGTAATGCGGATTACAGGCGATTTATTGTCCATGGCTATAAATGACCCAAATCTGTTACGTCTTGATTAAAATAATTAACGTCGACCTCCTAAATGGAAAACTCTTTGTTTCAGTACGTTTACATAAATTGTAAATCCTCTACTCACTAATTAAGTTAATAAAAAAAAATTAGTAATAATGGAAAAAATTATATATTAGAGCTCAAGCACTGACGTCAAAATGTCCCGTATTTTATATTGACATATTTAAGAAAACATTTGTTTTAAAAACTGCCAACAATTTTAAATATTACTTGTTTGATCTGTCAATTTCCCAGTTCATTGATTTTGTTTTGTTTTGTTTTAACCCTGCTTAATTTCTCGACTTGGGCCGTGAATAAATAATTAATTTGTATAGAAAGAAAGTGTATATCATTGAAAATTTTTCCCAACCCTTAGGACAAAGTGGGCAGTTTTAAATCAATGAATGTAGCTTACTATTTAAAATATTCACTAAACTTTATAACATTTAAAAAAATATATATTGTTCACGATAATTTATAGCAGAAATTCAATGTTTGATCAATTGTGAAAATTTAATTAAATGAAATAACTAAGCGGACGTTAAATTATAAATAAATATGATTTTAAAAATATACCATTTTAATTAAATATAAATCGTGAATACGCTATGAATTGTTATCAGAACCAAGTACTCACCGTTCCTAGAGTAACAGCCGAACTGAGCGAACAACAGACACAGACTGTGAGACGTGATTCCACTTTCCAGGCCACCTGGGGAAGGGAATCGTTCCTCAGGCCATCGCAAATCTCTTAAATCAGTCCCTCAGATCCAAGCTTCGTGATTGGCTTACGCAACTAGGTTAGGTTTGGCCGAAGATTTACCGCTAATAATCTAATTTAACTAGGAAAAGTCATTTAGCTTGGAAACGTAGAAAAATTAAACGAAGCAAAACATTAGCGCGTGCTACGATAGATTACAATGCAGCAGTGGCTTTTATTATAAACTTGGCGTCATTATGTCTTCGCTGTGTCCATGCATAGTTTGGGATTTTAAATTATGAAATGGGTATTTCACATCCCATGCGACGGGATTATAAATAGTACAATGGCAACCTC